>OX940799.1:22821084-23067185 GCA_954870605.1 Acer campestre | reverse complement strand
GTTTTCCCTTTTCAAGGCTTTCCCCTTTTTCCTCACTTGCAGTCGTCGTTCTTCGCTCCCGTTTTCCCTTGTCAAGGATTTCCCGTTTTCCCTCACCTGCGGTCGTCGTTCTTCAATGTGGCTTTCCCGTTTTGAATTTCATCCGTTTTGTTACAGACTCTGGCTTTCCGTTTTCCCTTTCAAGCGAGAATCCATTACAAGGGGTGATTTAGTCATTTAGAAGAACACTTAAATGTCAGGGTCCGAACAGTTAAATAGGGGTACAATAGTAAGATCAGCTATTTAAATACAGTGAAGTGGTCAGAATTGGATTTTTAATAACTTCTGGCTATATGACGTTTTGGCATCTTCTAAGTGGCTATATTTGAAAACCACCCATATATAATTGTTTTTACAAAGTTCTATAAAAGTTATAAAAAAGTACTTGCAGTGGGTGAAGCATACTAACAGGCAGATAAAGTAAATCTTTAACCTTAACAAAAATAAATAAATTATATTTTGCTTCATTAACATTAATAAAGTTACCCTATGGGAGTAATTTTCTAACAATATGTCATATCATGAACAAACATGAGAATAATTGATGCTTGTAACTGATGTTACAACGAGAGAAAATAAATAAGAAATAAATTAATCTTAATAACCCATGCATTATCAATAACATTAACATGTCACAAGATTCGTAAAAATTTCAGTAAGAACACACACAAACTGATATCAGGTTTATCATATACACGTTTAATTAGCTAGTTGTGCATATAGACTGATGTTCAAAGATTTTTACAGTCCATGAACGCCTGTGTAAACGGCTAAATAGGACACCGATGAATCTTTAACAAAATATGAAAATATTGACTCAACAAAATCAAAATTCTATTAGGTTCTTACAATCTTTACTAACTGAGACCAGCTGATAAACATTATGAGAATGAATGATAAAAGACGATCAATTTTATCTTTGAGATTTGATAATAATTTTATACTTTCGTTAACTTGGCGAGAATTCTTTGTTTCTGACGATGCAAAATAAAAACTAAATACAAGAGATGGAAAACTTACTTGAAAAATTCACATCTTTTTATTAACAATGCTTTGATTACAAATGGAAGATTACAACTTCAAGAAGATAGTATTTTTTTTTTTTTTTTTTTTTTTTTTTTTTTTTTTACTTTGATGCTCTCTCTTGCTTTTTAATTTTTTTCTCACTAACTATTTATGAACGAACACTATTCTTATATAGTACAAAATACTTTCTCTAATATTCTACATGATGATGAGTTCTTTGAAATCAAAGAACTCATTATTATTTTTGTAAGAGCAAACTTTGTACTATTGCTACTCCGTAAATGAAAATTTTGTATTTTGTGCTACATAATTCAAACAACAGAATATTGGTCTTTGAAATTCCAATATTCAAGAACCCATTATCCTTTTTTCCTTTTGATTTTGTTTTTTGATTTTTTGATTTTTGATTTATTTATTTTTTTTATGTGTCATGCTTTGGTTCTTCTAAGTGTCAAGGTTGTGATAGGCCTCGTCATCAAGTACATCATCCTCATCTTCCTAAGTAAACTCTTGGAATCTAGATTTTTCTCTGGCTTGGATATCTCATAGATAACCATCTGTCTTTGGGTTAAGAAAAATTCAAGGTATTGGATATTACAGCAATGATTGATCAAGATTCCTAGTGAATATGTACATATGAGGAGTTTGTGCCACTAGCCTTGGTCTATGTGAGTTTATGCAATCAAAATACTTTTGAGTTTTGTATCGGTGAAGATACTTAACACAAAAGTCATGATTTGTTTGTGGCTGTGGTCTATCTATGATGAACTGAACATGATGGTTATATGAAACTATAACAATATAATGGTAGGCATGTAGATATTTAATAAGTCTATCAAACCTAACCGTCAATTCACAGGGTATAGAATCAATGTCCAAACAGAAGCCGTATTTTCCTCCATACATGCGGATTGATTTTTGAGTTTTTCTTTTTTCAAGATTGTTATATTAATATTTTACACTCGATCTGATAGTGTAGGAGAATTTTATGAGTATATCCAATATCCAGATCAAATGGACGTAGAAACCATTAATTGTGTTTTAACCCTTGAGAAACTAAAGACACTCTACCCACAACCCTTAATAATAGAAAATAGATTTAGATATAGACATTTGCAAAATAGACCTTGGAGAATTTTACCATATATATGAATTTCAAGAAACTTGAATATTTAGATCTAGAAGTTGCAGATTGTAGAAAGGTAAAATTAAACCTATAAGGTAAATTTAAACTTCTGTGTAATATAGAACTTTTAGAAAACCAATATAAGCATATACCTCATACTAGCTAGTAATAGTCAACAAAATTTTATAGTAGATTTACTTATAAATTCATCTCTATAAACATATAAACTACTTTTAAAAGTATCTAATATTCTTTCACTATATAATTTTTTCTTTTAACTTTTTCGTATCCTACTTCTAATAATTTATCGATACTAAAGCACATTTATTTTTATATGAGGGCAGATTTAAAAACCATGACCAAGCCCATATAGCAAGTGCCGAGGTAGACTTAAGAAATAAAATAGCAGTAGTAGGATGCTTACTAGCTGAAAGAGAATTAAAGCTATATTTAGAAAATCAAAGTGATACAAAACCAATTTTAAGTTTTCAAGATTTTTTTTATATGATAGAAATCAAATCTTAGCTTTTATGAAAAAAAATAAAATCATGGAAAAATCTCCAGAAGCCAAAGATATATTAATTTTAAGCTTACAAGGTCATAAACCAAATGAATGGAAGCACATATTTAATAAATGGGAAGAAATCTTATTAGACATTCTATGGAAGCATTGCAAGTTATAGTAGATCCAAAATACAAGTTAATATATTTAGAAAGTACTCTAGGTTATCATGAAAAACAAATATACTTATGATGATGAGAATTTGTAAAAAAAAATAATAATCAAGAAGAATTAAATGAATTTGATATTTACATTACAGTATTAAGCTTTATAGATTGCATTAGAAAATCAATTTTAGGAATTTCTATAGTAGAAAAAAGAAGATTCATTAAAGATAACTAGAGCAATTAGAAGATTAGAGCAATTAAAAATTTGTGACATGCAGTATTTTGATCTTTATGTAGATCTATTATATAAATATTGGAGCCAAATAGGAAGGCCATATGATGAAGAATTACTCATGAAATTTGTTAATAAATTATCCAGAAAAATAGATGAAAAGTTATGAAAAGATTTAGCAAATTGGTTTAGTAGTAAAAGAGAAGCTTGATTAATATGGCAAATATCATTAATACCAGCAGTAAAATTTGTTAGAAAAAGAATTAGAGAAATATGTGATGAAGAAAAACTTAGATTACAAACCAAACAACAATTTAAAATATTTTTCAAGCTAAAATGGATAAAGTATTCAAGCAATTTTCTGCAAGCAATTTAAAAATAGATATATATTTTTCAAGCAATTTAATATATGAAGTACCAACTTTGGGTTCTAGCTAGGTTGAATAAATACCTATTTTTCTACCATTAAAAATCACATAATAAGAAAATTTGTTATTTTCTGCAAAATAATGACTTAAAATATTTAAAGAATCAACAAAACCTCTTTCTAAATTTAATTGTAAAAGTGGTTTTTAGCAAATTAGATTAGACGAAGAATTAGTACCATGGACACCATTTAGCTGTTCAGAAGGGCATTTAGATTAAAAAATGCACCTCAAGTTTTTCAAGCTAGAATGGATAAAGTATTCAAACAATTTTCTAATTATTGTATAGAATATATAGATGATATTTTAGTTCTTAGTAACAATAGGTTTATTCATACAGCGCATGTACATAAGATATTAGATAGTTTTAAACAACATAACATTGTTATATCTAAAAAGAAAGTAGAATTGTTTAAACAAAAGATAGAATTTGTAGGATTAACTATTTACAAAGGAACAATAGAATTACAACAACATATAGTTACAAAGATTTTAGAATTTCCTGATAAAATATAGAAGAAATTAAAGAATTACAAAAAATTGTAGTACTATTAAATTATAGTCGAAAGTTTATTCCTAATCTCAGTATTCTAGTCAGACCTTTGTATAATAAACTAAGTAAAAATGGTCCTTCTTCTAAAGATTTTTTTTTTTTTTATCCTCATTACCATAATTTCGTCTTTTATATAATAAATATTATCTATATTATGTTTAAATTCATTGAAATTTAAATTATTTATTAATAGTTTATCGATGTCTTCTTCATTTATTTCTACATTATTACAAAGGTTCTCAAAAACTCTCTCTTCTAAATAGGTTTCAGGATTTTCAAAAATTATATTTATTATATCATCTCTATTTTCTTTTAAAGTTTTGCTTTATGATAAATATTTGCATAATTAACTTTTCACCTATTTTTCCGGGTAATTTATTAACAAATTTCATATGTAATTCTTCATTATAGGACCTTCCTATTTGGCTATTATTTTGTCTTTGACTAATATAATTACTATCTTTATTAAATTGTTTATCACTTATTCCTATTGGAATGTTACGAAGTATTTTGTCAGAAAGTTCTTCTAAAGTTAAAGCTAAAGTATTATTCATTCACTAACTATCATTTTTACTGTTTCTAATTGATGTTGTAAATCTTTTTGAGTTTGTTTTATATTTTCTACTTTTCTCTCTCTCTCTCTCTCTCTCTATAGATCTTTTATTAATTTTCTAATCTCTAATTCTACCGGTTTAGGTGTTTTTGTATCTACTAAGTTTATAAATTCTACTATTTCGGTCTTATTTGGAAATTTCTTGACTTGATTACTAAAGTTTGAAAGTAATTCTTTTATATAGTCTAAATTTCTTTTTAATGTACTTACTTTAATTTGCTCAAACAAACTTACTAAATCAATAATATTTTTATTAGTTTTATCTATATTTTCTTCTAGGTTTTGTCCCAAATTTATATGTAAATCTACTATAAAATTTTGTTGACTATTACTAGTATGAGGTATATGTAGACATGATCGCAGTTCAGTTCAAGCTATCAAAGCTACTGCCCACGCTGTGCCTCAAGTATAATAATAATAATAATAATTATTATTATTATTATTTTTTAAAGTATAAAGATTGGGGATTTTTTTTAGGGAGAACATGTTACCTCAAGTATCATTGTTAGTTATTATTATTATTATTATTTTACTGTATCTATCTATCCAACTATTTAGGATATGTATTTTTTTTGGAATCTTTTTATCATTGGTGGGGTTCAAACTGCTGACGTAAAAGTCATTTATCCAATAACTAAGCTCGTTCATCTACCAATAGAGCTGTGCCTTGAGGACATCATTATTAGTTATCTAAAAAAAATAAAAATAAATTATCATTATTAATTGGTACTTATAAGAATATTGGTATTAAATGTATTATTTGGTATTGTTTAATGGACAATGCCCACTAAAATTATACGGATGAAATTGATACTGATTTTGAATGTCAATTAAAAATAACTAACTAAAAAATCAATTAATCTAAATAATTAAATGTTATTAATCAATTAAAATTATATTAAATCAATAAAACAATTAATTATATTGTACTTATTTATTTAATGAATTAAAATTTATTGTAATTGTATTCACTAATGAATACAACAAATTAAAGATTCAACTAATCTAATTAATTAAATATTTATTAATCAATTAAAAATATATTAAATTAATTGAAAAATTAAATCCAGTGTACCAATCAATTTAATTAAATAAAATTTATTAATTAAATATGATAATAAATTATATTTATAATTTTAATAAATTATTAATTTATGATACGAATTTTGTTGTCAAATTTATATGTTAATTTTCTGAAAAGTATTATTTTATAGAAATTAAGTCCAAATTAAAACTGAAAAAAGTTATTATATTATAAAAATTAGGGAAAATATCGTTTTAGTCTCTATGGTTTACCCTATTATCTGTTTTGGTCCCCGTCGTTCCAGTATTAGCCAGTTTAGTCCTTCTTTGATGTTTTCTGTGAAAATCAGACCACCTGACATGTGTAGAAGGTCAAATGACCGTTATGCCCCTAATAACGATTTATCAAGGGAAAATATCGTTTTAGTCCCTATGGTTTACCATATTATCCGTTTTGGTCCCCGTCGTTCCAGTTTTGACCACTTTAGTCCAAACGTTCACTATTAATTATTTTTTTGGTCCCTACCGTCAGATTCTATTAGGGTGCCGTTAAACAAGTGAGGGTATATTGGTAAATGGATTGTTAATAATTTAATCAAATTAATAAATATAATTAATTAAATAATACAAATTAAAATATTTTAATGAAAGATTAAAATTAAAAATAATTAAAAAGTAATATTAAAATAATAATATTAAATATTTATGAAGTTAATAAAAAAAAATTAACTTAAAAAAAATTAAAAGTGAAAACCCTAATCTGCTTTTTTCTCTCTCTATCTCCCGCCTCTCTCTCTCTCTCTCTCTCTCTCCCTCTCTCTCTCTCTCTCTTTCTCTCCTTCTTCTTCATCTCCTTCATCTTCTTCAACCCACCACAACTCACTAAACCCTAACCCTAACCATTGCCGCCGCCACCACCCAAACACCACACCCTAGCCCCTCGAAACACTACCCGCACCATTCTTTGTCTCTCTCATCAGACCCAAGCCCATCTATATCTCTTTGATTTCTTCTTTTTTTGGAAATCAATCTCTCACTTAATCATCTTCCTTCTTTGTAAATCAATCCACACACCAAACATAACCTAGTCTTGAACACAAACGGCGGCAAGAACAAAGACGACAGATTGACCCCTGATCAACCCCGCAAGAGGGACACCAAGGCTTTGCAAGAAAAGACGGCCAACAAGGCGGCCAATTGACGTCTGGTAGGGACGCCGAAGGTAAAAACAGTACTAAGAAATAATAATATCCAGATAGTTTGTGTTGATTTGACTTTTGGTATTGGGGTTTGATTGAGATTTTAGTGATCTGTTTGGAGCTTTTATTGGGTATGTTGACAAATCAATTTGATGTTGTATTAATTCACTCTTGATACTGGGGTTTGATTGAGATTTCAGTGTTGTTTTAATCTAGGTCGTGATTTGGTTTATGTTGGTCCCTGGATTTTCTTGTTCTTCTTGATCTTCATTTGTTTATGAAGCTATTTCTGGTTATTTCATTGTGTAAGCTTTTGGTTGAGATTCATTTATTAATCACATAATACCGGAAAGGCTAAAACTATATAATTGAGGTGATATTTCATTATATGGAAACTAATCATTGAAATGAAAACTTTCATTCGATTTTCCATTTTTGTTTCTGAACCTTACTTTCTTCTATCACTGGTTACTTTCTTCTATCACTGGTTTATCAAGGATAATTGACTAAACAATTTTACTTTTGCTGTATAATATACATAAGCTATTTTTTTTTTTTCCGATTTGGATTTGTTTGTTGAACGAGATAGAAGAGAGTGTCGATGAGAGGAGATCGGCTCTCCTCGCCAGGGACGTAGAGAGAGGGAGAGAAATAATGGGAAGAATACAGAGAGAAACGAAGAGGGTGGGTGTGGAGAGAGAAAGTGAGGTTTTTAAATTTATTTATTATTGTTTTAATTTGCTTTATATAATTTTAAAATTATTATTTTTAAAATTTAATTAAAACGGATTTATTATTATTATTATTTTTAAATCGTTATTAGGGGCATAACGGTCATTTGACCTTCTGCACATGTTAGGTGGTCTGATTTTCATGGAAAACGTCACAGAAGGACTAAACTGGCTAATACTGGAACTACGGGGACCAAAACGGATAATAGGGTAAACCATAGGGACTAAAACGATATTTTCCCTAATTGATTAACAATCCATTTACCAATATACCCTCACTTGTTTAACAGCACCCTAACAGAACCTGATGGTAGGGACCAAAAAAATAATTAATAGTGAACGTTTAGACTAAGTGGTCAAAACTGGAACGACGGGGACTAAAACGGATAATATGGTAAACTATAGGGACTAAAACGATATTTTCCCTAAAAATTATTAGTTTACCGAGTATTATATTATACGTAGAATTCTCGTCATTAAACTTTTGTTTTTTTCCTTGATATTCTTTGATGTAAGGAGGGTTTGGGTCACATCATCGGTCAGTCTCTCGCCATCTTTGAATAATTTCAAAGTGTTGAGTCGTTTGTTTTGCCTTTTTAATAACCAATCATCAATCAACTGAATTGTGAGGATTCACTGTGTGTGTGACACGTATCCCCTTTGGACCAACCATTTTCGTTGAATTAACTAAACCACTTACCACGGCGAATTGACTCTAATGACTGATTTATGTTGTCTAAATAATTGCAGGAGAGAATTAATAGAATCTTTTCTATTTAAACGTGTCTATACCGACGTTTTTATCTGACATAGTAAAAGCAGATACGCGTTTTTACAAAGAACTTCTTCTATAAATAGATTGACAGGCCCTGGCCAAAAGCACTCTACCATTCCAATATTGCATCGCAAAACAACAAATAAATTGAAAATGAAGAGGGTGTCATTTGTGGCAGTGTTGAGCATGGTGGTGGTGATGGTGGTGGTGCTATCAAGCGAAGTTCGTGTGGCAAAGGCAGTGACATGCAACCCTACGGAATTGAGCCCGTGCATGGCGGCGATAACTTCCTCGGCGCCGCCTTCGAGCACTTGCTGCAGCAAGGTGAGAGAGCAGAGGCCATGCCTTTGTGGGTACCTTAAAGACCCAAATCTCAAGCAATATGTTAACTCACCTAATGCTAGAAAGGTTGTCAGTACCTGTGGTGTGTCCTACCCTCAGTGTTAATTAATTGCCTTAATTGGCTTTGTTAATTAAGCTGTGACTGCTGTGTACGTGGTGACAACTTAGTATTGTTGTCATTAGTGAATAATGAGCTAAAAAAATAAAATTATATATGAGAATAAGAACAACATATGAGTGTGTTTGATCAGTCTAGACTCTAGAGTTCTAGACTGCTAGTATGATATGTTTGATATTGAATTATGATTATGTATAATAATAATAATAATAATAATTAGGCTTGTGTTGTATTTATATTTTATCGTCAGCCATGCATGGTGTTGTATGTATATATTCGACGAAATGACACGTCAGCAAAATGTGCACTAATGACGGGTCAAAGAGCAACCACGTCACTCAAGGACCAGTTAACGAAGGGAAAAAAATCAAAAGGCGTGCCAGCTAGAGATGCACCTTTTCCCTCGGGGCCCCAATTTTCCCCATTCCCATCCCCATTTGGGGATTTTTTTTAGGGAAAAATGGGGGGGGAGGGATGAAAATCATCCCCAAATTGAAATGGGGATGGGGAGGGGCCACATTTCCCCATTTTCCCCACAATTATGTTGAAATGAGGATGGGGATGGGGATGGGGATGGGGGGGAGGTCCCCCATCCCCATTTCCCCATTTCCCCCAATTATATATAATAATATAAATATTTTATATATTTTTTTATTCTTTAAAAACCTAACTCCCTAACCCTAAGTATATATACAATTTTACTTATTTTAACTTCAAGACCTAAAACCTAAAACCTAAACTTGCTCTCATTTTCTCAACAATTAGTTGTTATTGTAATGAACTTGTGAATTTTAAAACACTTTATTTTGTATTTGTAATGCACTAATGAATTTTATTTTATATTTGCAATGGAATGTTTGATTTTTCAGTTTAATTTGTAATTTTTATTCAAATGGGGAAATGAGGGAACGGGGGAAACAGGGGAACGGGGAAACGAGGAAAAACGGGGAAAATATGGAATTGGGGATGTGGATGGATATAGGTCCCCCCAAAATTCCCCATCCCCATTTTCCCCAAATGGGGAAATGGGGAGGGATGGGGGAAGGGACTAGGTAGTGGGGATGGGGATGGGGATGGGGATGAGGGGACCTATATCCATCCCCATTCTCCAAACGTGCATCTCTAGTGCCAGCTAGCGCACCCATCGAACCAAATTAGAATAGCGCTCGCCACAGTTGGTCGACCAACAAGGAGGCAAACTGTGTTCGCCAACCTAAAGCGTTCGCCAAGGATTGTGCAGTCAGGAAAGTAACCTTATTCCAGTGTACCTCCCATAACAGGAATTCGACCAGATACAAGGCACGAAGATCAAATCCTATTCCGGATAGGATACAAACAGTTTTAACAAAGAAGAGTCCAAACAGGAAGCAAACCCTAAAGTTACTTACAAACTCTAGATTCCTTGTATAATTGAAAGTAGGAACTCCCCTATTAATACGGCATAAAGACAGGAAACCCTAAGGGGACTAGTATAAATAGAACCCTAAATCCCATGAAAAGAGGTTCGAGATCATAGAGAGAAAATAAGGCAATTGTATGAGAGATTTGAGTGTTTAAACTACAAATAATTCATAGTGATTTCTCCTGCCCTCAAGGGGCGCCGTGGTTTTTTCCCATTCAAGGGTTTTCCACCTAAAATCTGTCTTGCATGCATTGATTTATTTCTTTATTTATTAGTTTTGATTAATATATTATTGTTGACCGATTCAATCCAAAAATCACCGTCAACACGGTGGAAGAGTCATGTATACCTTTTCATCAAAATCACCTTGCAAAAATGCATTATTCACATCTAACTGATAAAGATTCCAATTCTTGATAGCAACAATAGAAAGTAAGGTACACATAGTGACAAGTTTTGCAACAAGAGCAAATGTATCATGGTAATCAATCCCCTGCACTTGATGAAATCCTTTTGTAGCTAAGCGTGCTTTATAACGCTTAATGCTACCATTAGATCGAAATTTAGTCTTATATACCCATTGATAACCAATAGGCTTTTTATTGGGAGGAAGAGGAAAGAGACTCCAAATGTTATTTTTCTCAAGAGCTACAATTTCAGCAACCATAGCTTCATGCCAATGTGGTATTTTAATTACTTCAGTAAAAGACTTTGGCTCATCTGTAGAAGAAATTGCTGAGAGAAAAACTTTGTGGGCATGAGAAAAAGAATCATATGAAATATACTGGTGCAAAGGATATTTGGTACCTTATTTCTCTGAGTTCGTTGCAGTGGATAATGTATCATAAGTAGTAGCTAAACAGTGGTAGTCTTCCAAATATGAAGGCGGCTGACGAGTACGAGTAGGTCTGCTAACAAGTGATTGTTCATGTATGTCTATATAGCTGGTGCATGAGAATTATTGTCACCTAAATCAGATTGTAAAGGCTCAGTTGAGTTTTGTATTTGTGAATTTGAAGGGAAAGAAAACCGTGAGTTATCAGCAATAGACTGAGGTATAACAGTGTGTGGAAAATTTGATTTTTCTAAATAACGAAAGGGGAAAATGGTTTCATGAAAAATCACATGACGAGTTGTATAAATTATTTTTGTTTCGAGATCATAGACTCTGTTGTATGTGTAAATTTGATAAAAGAACACGTCAGCAAAGGAGGCAATAAAGACGGGATAAGCAAATAGACACGTCACCCGTTGACCCGTCAACGGGAGGAGATCAGTCAAAGACATATCAACAGACACACTCGCCGATTCAAAGAAGAAGAGTGTTCACCACAGCCGGTCGACCAGCAGAAAGGCGAAATGCGCTCGCCGATCCAAGGTGTTCGCCAAAAAACATACAGCCAGAAGAGTAATTCAATTCCAAGTGTATCTACCACGTCAAGCGAGGATTTAATCAGATACAAAACTCAAAGATTGAGTTTTAAACGAGATATACAATCTTCTTAAAACAAGGAAACAAACCCTAAAAAGTTACTTACAGATTCTAGACTCCTTACGCAAGGAAAAGATAGGAACTCCCCTATCAACACGGCATAAGTACCGGAAAACCTAGAAAAACTAGTATAAATAGAACTGTAAATCCCATGAAAAGGGGTTGGAAATCAGAGAGAGAAAAGTTAGGCAATTGTACGAGAGATCTGAGTGTGTAAACTTTAAGCAGTTCATAGTGATTTCTCCTGCCCTCAAGGGGGCACCGTGGTTTTTTCCCATTCAAGGGTTTTTCCACGTAAAATCTGTCTTGCATGCATTGGTTTATTTCTTTAATTATTCGTTCTGATTTACGTATTATTGTTGACCGAGTCAATCCAAAAATCACTGTCAACAATTGGCGCTAGAAGGAGGGGGAGAAATTTGAATAAAAAGCTTCCAGGAATCCTGACAAAACAGACACAGCATGAGCAACGGCAGTGATAGGGATGAAATCCCCAACAATGACCAGATCCCCGAAGCAGCAGTGATACTAGGAGAGGAAACGTTGGCAACAGGGGAGCAGTCAGCAGCAACTCCAGGGACCAGAGCAGCTAACGAGACTCTGCAACACTTTCATACCGCATTGGTGAATCTAGTCAATGAGGCCAACAAGATTGGACTCACGCTTCCTATAGGGTTGGGAGCCTCGTCTCCTTATGAGCTGACGACCAGCACGCCCGGAAATCATCCTGCAGGAAGGCTGCGATCGGAAGTCCATGTCGCGACTCCTAGTACTCAGGCAAAACCAATTGTGGGGAAAGCCCCCCAAGATTCGTCAGAGGCCCTGGAAGAAAGAGGGCAAAAGAAGGGAAAAAGTTTGCTGGCCGATGGGTCCCCAGAAAAACGGTATCATGGACGAACGCATAGGGAACCAACCAGCGACAAGGCTAACAAAGCCCGTAGGAGACAGCGATCGGTCTCGTCGGAAGACAGGAGTCCCCAACCAAGAAGGGGGTTGCGATCAAAAAGGGCGCGGCAGCGGAGGTCCGAAAGTACAGATGAACTAGGAGGAAACAGAAGTACCGATAGCAGGGAAGATGATTATCGGAAGATGACAGTCAAAAGCAGGCTCGACCAAGAGGGGGAACCAATTGGTCATCGAAGCGTTACCCTTCAGCAGCTCTCGAAGAAGGTCTCAGCAATGGCTAAGCGGTACAGACACAATATGTCTTCGGATGATGAGTCAGACAATCCATTCATTGACTATATCGCGCATACCCGGTTCCCTGAAAGATTCAGAATGCCAACCATCGAACAGTATAAGGAAAATAGGGATCCAAAGGAGCATGTTCGCAGGTTTCGCAATGTCATGGCTCAATACACATCCAATGACGGCCTCTTGTGCTTAACGTTCCCACAAACCTTCGGCGACCTCGCTTCCAGATGGTTTGGGCGCTTACTAGTCAGAAGTATTAGCAACTTCTCCAGTTTCAGCAAGGCATTCATAAGGCAATTCATGGGAAGTGTACAAAGGAGAAAGTCACTGGCTCATCTATCGAACTTGAAACAAGAAAGCAACGAGTCACTCAAAAAGTATTTAGCCAGGTTTGGGAAGGAGGTCGCCCAAATAGAGGATGCTAGCGATGTAGCTGTCATAGCAGCCTTCACCAATGGGTTGCAAAGCGGACGTCTGTCCTTTGACCTACGGAGAGACCGGCCAAAGACATACGAAGAGATGATGGATATAGCTGGAGATTATGCGTTAGCAGAAGAAGAAGAAGTCGCTCAAGGGGGTAGTTACGTCCATGGTCACAAGCCAGACACAAAGTCCGAGTCCAAGGATGAGAGGACAAAGGGTCAATCTCGCGACAGCCAAAAAAAAGAAAAGAACCGGAGGAGCAAACCCCAAGAGAGCCGAGGTAGTAACAGAACCAGTAGGTTCCGAGGCATGTACAACAATTACACTCCCCTAAATGGCGAACAGAAGGATATACTGTCTGTAGTGGAAGACAAAGGGCTCGCCAAGTACCCCCGGCAACAGTCAGCTAATGCCCGAAGAGATACAACGAAATTCTGCCGATTCCACAAAGATCACGGACACGATACCTCTAAGTGTTTTCAATTACGGGATCATATTGAGAGTCTGATCAGAGAAAGGCACCATAAAGATTTCACATTAAAAAGAGATCAAGACACAGGTCGCCAAGACAGCCATCGAGGAGGCGAGCAAGAAAGAAGAAGCCCGAGGAAAGGCAACCCAAGCGTGGCTATAAATACGATCTTTGGAGGGCCTCACACTGGTAGAAGCAATAGAGAAAGGATGTCGGAAGTCAGGGAAGTAATGTATGAAAATAGGGACTTTGAGGTAAACTCTGTGCAGATAAGCCACAAAAAACCAAGAGAAGGCCATGATCAGATAACTTTCACGGCCGAAGATTCAGAAGGAATTGATGCCAAACCCAACGATGCAATAGTTGTGGGGGTATAGATAGCACACCGGGATGTCCTTCGAGTGATGATAGACAACGGAAGCTCCGCTGACATTTTGAGTGCCAAAGTGTATGACGAACTACGGCTAGACAAGAAAGACTTGGAACCGTTCCATGTGCCTTTAAAGGGATTCGGGGGAGCAGAAGTAAGATCTTTGGGAACGGTGAAACTGCCTGTGAGATTTGGGACAACACCTTGTCGACGGACCATCCTCCTAGATTTCGTGGTAGTTGATATTTATAACTGGCCATACAATGCTTTACTCAGCCGACCTTTTTTGAACAAAGCGCGAGCAGTCACATCCACTCATGCATTAAAAGTCAAATTCCCGACAGAGTTTGGAATTGGAGAACTTAAAGGGTCGCAGGAAATGGCTCGCCGGGCCAACCTGTCAATCTTTAAAGACAAGACTGGAACAGAAACCTTAAGCGTATTTCAACTCGACCAAGAGACGAGAGAGGAAAACCCCGAAACGTTTGAGCTGGACCCGAGAGATGAGACCAACAGAGAAAAAGAAGAACCAACCGAAACTGTCGTCCTGGATGAAAAAGAGCCTAATAAAACGGTTAAGGTTGGAGCGAACTTGACGAAGCAGGTTAAAACAGGTGTGGTGAATCTATTGAGGGAGTACAATGAGATCTTTGCTTGGAGCCACGAAGATATGCCGGGAATCAATGCAAATGTAACCACGCACCATCTGGCAGTAAGTAAAGACTGCAAGCCAGTGATATAGAAAAGGAGAAGCTTCAACCCTGAGAGAAGTGCAGCAATAAGGGAAGAAATATCCAAGCTGCTCGCGGCAGGATCGATCAGAGAAGTTAAGTATCCTGAATGGGTAGCGAACGTTGTGCTCGTAAAGAAGAAGAACAATCAGTGGAGGATGTGCGTAGACTTCACTGATCTTAACAAAGCCTGCCCAAAAGATAGTTTTCCCTTGCCAAGAATCGACCAACTGGTCGACGCAACGGCCGGACATGAGCTATTAAGCTTCATGGACGCGTACTCAGGATATAACCAAATCAAGATGCATGAACCAGATGAAGATAAGACAGCATTCACCACGGACCAAGGATTATACTACTATACTGTCATGCCGTTCGGCCTGAAGAATGCTGGAGCAACATATCAGCGGCTAGTCAACAAAATGTTTGCTAACCAAATAGGCAGGAATATGGAAATGTACGTCGATGACATGCTAACCAAGAGCGTCAAAGCCGAGGGACACGTAGACGACCTACGGGAAACCTTTGATGTGTTAACCAAGTTCGGAATGAAGCTAAACCCCTCGAAGTGTGTGTTCGGCGTGCCATCTGGTAAGTTCCTCGGGTACCAGGTACATTAAAGAGGGATAGAAGTGAACCCTGACAAGATCAAAGCGCTAGCCAACATGGTTTCCCCAAAAAACTTGAAGGATGTCCAGAAACTTACAGGATGCTTGGTGTCGCTGAACAGGTTTATCGCAAAATCGACAGACCGATGCTTGCCTTTCTTCAAAGCGCTTAGGAAAGGGAAAGGGATAGAATGGAACAAAGACTGCGAACAGGCTTTTGTCGATCTGAAAGAATACCTCGGCCGAGCACCATTGCTGTCAAAGCCCATCACAGGGGAAGTGCTGTACATGTACCTGTCAATCACAGAAGCAGCCACTAGTTCTGTGCTAATAAGGCAGGAAAATGGGATACAGAAGCCAGTGTACTACACAAGTAAAGCATTACTACCAGTTGAAACGAGATATTCATCAGCTGAAAAAATGGCCCTCGCATTAGTAACAGCAGCGAGGAAATTGAGGCCGTATTTCCAAGCCCACAAAGTGGGAGTATACACCAACTGCCCGCTAAGAATGATACTGCAAAAGCCAGAGGTGTCGGGCAGACTTACAAAATGGGCCATTGAGCTAAGCGAGTTCGACATAGAATTTATCCCGAGAACAGCGATCAAAGGCCAAGCAGTAGCAGACTTCGTAGCAGACTTCGTAGCATAATTCACCGAGCCAGATACTGAAGTGGCGAAGATGATGATAGATCGAACAAGGAAAGACTTTCGCTGGAAACTCTAGGTCGACGGCTCATCAAACACGCATGGCAGCGGGGCAGGGATAGTGGTCACAACCCCAGAAGGAGATTCTGTAGAATGTGCCTTGCGATTTGATTTCAAAGCCACCAACAACCAAGCCGAGTACGAAGCACTGATAGCAGGACTGAAAGTATGTACGGCCCTAGGAGCTAACGAGATTGAGGTGTTTAGCGACTCTCAAGTCATCGTCAACCAAGTACTCGATGAATACCAAGCAACGGATGACAATATGATTGCCTACCTAAAACTAGCAAAGGAACTGTTGAGGCGATTCAAAGAATACAGGATTGTGCAGATCCCAAGAGAAAAAAACGAACAGGCGGATGTTTTGGCCAAGCTGGCATCTGCCACGGTCAACATCTGGCCCCAAACAATCCCTATGGCACACCTGCTTCGACCCGCCCAGCACAACCGAGCAGGCCGAAGTTGGGGTCATCATGAATGTATCAACCAACTAGATGACCCCAATCAGAGAGTACCTGATTAATGACACCCTCCCAAGTGACTTGCTAGAAGCCAAGCGGCTGAGGTACAGGGCAACAAGATATTCAGTCCTCAACGGTGAACTGTATAGGAGAGGATTCTCCAGGACATTGCAAAGATGTGTTGAACCTGAAGAGGCAGAAGGAATCCTAAAGGGCATACACAACGGAAGCTGTGGGAATCATGCTGGGAGCATCAGTCTGGCCCATAAAGCACTAAGGCAAGGGTTCTATTGGCCGACTATGTTCGCCGATGCAAAGAGAATAGCGACCAGATGTGAAGCATGTCAAAGGATCGCGAATAACATTCGCCAGCCACCTGAGCGCTTACAGAGCATCACCTCCCCATGGCCATTCGCCATGCGGGGAATTGATTTGATCGGCCCAATGCCCACAGCACCAGGAGGGGCGAAACATGCCATTGTAGCAGTGGATTATTTCACCAAATGGGTAGAGGCCGAATCATTGGTACACATCACAGAAGCAAATACAACCAGCTTTGTGAAGAAAAATATTCTATACAGGTTCGGAATACCAAACACCATCATCACTGACAATGGGACACAGTTCGATAACAAGAAATTCAGAGATTTATGCAAGAAGTATGGGATCAATAACTACTACGCCTCCCCAGCTCACCCACAGACAAATGGGCAAACTGAGGCAGTAAATAAAATCATCAAGCATAACCTGAAAGCCAAGCTAGCTGTCAAAAAGGGAAGTTGGGCGGAAAAACTACCACAGGTGCTATGGGCGTACCGAAAAACAGAAAGAAACTCCACTGGGGAGACACCTTATTCCATGGCGTTTGGAATCGAGGCGGTCATTCCGGTTGAAACGGCGTTTTCTTCTCCAAGAACACAATTCTTTCAACCAGAGCTTAATGTTGACATGTTGAAGTGTGGTCTAGATGAACTAGAAGAAAGAAGGGAGCACGCCCGAATAAGGAATGCCGCCTATCAGCAGAGAGCAGCGAGATATTACAACTCACACGTGAAAGTCAGAAGATTCGCGCTCGGGGACCTGGTTCTAAAAAGAGTGACGCCCGGAACGAAGAACAAAACTGCAGGATCACTCGCAGACAAGTGGGAGGGACCATATCACATCACAGGTATAGCAGGCCATGGAGCGTATCACATAGCAAAGAGAGGAGTCAGCAAGCTGCCCCGACCGTGCAATGCTCAATACCTGAAGATCTACTACCCTTGATACTCCAGTTCAAGAAGACCTTTTATTATGTTTCTTTTCTCTAAATTTATCTTTTTAGAAGTTTTTTATTTTTTGACATTAGAGCTTGCAGGAAATAATCAATAAAGAGTAATTTATTACCGAGATGTCTGCCATCGTTGAAATCACAGATCAGCCGTGACAAACGGGTCGCCCAAGATAGTAAATTGAGCTATCTAAATCCGGTGAACACCCGAGAAAACCGGGAAATGCCCCGTGTTATAGCAGGCTGAAGGCAAAAACGCCACAAAGCAACCCGAGCTAGAGAAAAATGTCACATAAAAGGCAGTCGCCATCAAATAAAGGCATAAAACCCCCAAACTATACGAGGCGTTCGGCCAATAGTATTCAGGATAAACCCCTGGGAACTAAAAAACACTGGGGGTAAAACAAACTAGCAGTCAGAAAACAGTGAGCAAAAGCGGGAGACGTCCCAATAGTATGCTCACACAAAACTTGGTGTATGGTCGGACACGTCCTGACAAACACTAGGTGAAACAAAAACTAGCGATTACAAAGCTAAGTGATAAAAGACGTTAAAGCCTGGGCCAAAAACTCAGCAATGGTAGCTGAACGAAAATACATAGAAATAAATATGGCAAACAAGAAAGAAATGCAAAATAAGAAGAGTCGACATTTTATTTCACTTGTCAAATATTTACATTGTCAAGAAAGAATGAAATATACAAAGAATTAAGCGCTCGCCGGCAGAAGGCCCCCATCATCATCTCCTTCTTCCTCGCTCACCTCATCCTCTGACGGCCAAACAACCTCTTCATCCCCCTCGGGCATAAAAGAGGTGTAATCCCGGCCAGCCACATGACCTAAGTCAGGCTCAGCACCAGACCCAGAGAAGCTCCCCTTTTGACCAGAATAAAAAGTGCTGCAAGCACGTTTGGTGGGGATCTCAAGGTGCATAGGAAGAGTCTCTGCTCGAGTGTAACGGCAATGGGCCTTCCACAGCCTCAGCTGGCTCTTTATCGAGCGTACAGCGCCATCCATATGCCGCTGAAGGTTTCTATCATAACGCCTCAGGGCTCTCTCATTGGAATGGTCTTTCAGGGTGAAAAACTTCTTCCCTTGCCGCATGCCCCTTTCAAACTCACGGAGGAGGAGCGCGTCATACGCAGGAGATCTCTTAAAACGATCAACAACTTCAACCTCCAAGACAGCCTTCAAGTCATTCATAAGAAGATCTTGAGTAGCCTGTTGGTGCCGTAGATCCTCAGACTCGCGTTCAGCCTTCTCCTTGGCCTCATTTGCCAAACTCTCTCCCTCCATGTGAGCGACCAAAGCATCCTGACTATCGGCGAGCTGCTCTTTCAGTAGCTTGACCTGCTCTTCAGCGGCGAGAAGCTTTTCTTCAACAGCAAGCTGAGCAGCCAAAGAACCATCGGCGAACTCCTGCATTCGAGCAACTTGTTGAGCATGTGATTCTTCAGCCGATAACTTTTCAGCCGCCGAGCGAGAGATTATCTTCTGTAAACGCTTGTTGTTGCTCAACGCCGCATTCGCTCGCCGATAGGAACTCGCCATCTCCGACATCATCTGCGGACCAAAAAAGTTAAAAAAACTCTAGGAGGTGAAGTAAAAACAATAACAAAAAGAAGAAACAAGGCTAAAGAAATTACCAAGGAATGGCAGTTGAAGAAGAACTCCATCTTACTATTGCATGACTTTCCCTTCACTTTCTCCCAACCTTTGCCAAAATAGACATCATTACTTATGAAGTGGTTGAGGAGCTCAGCGGGAGAAAAGTCAGACAATGAAACGACTTCTGATCCCTCGCCCTGGCCGGTTGGATCAACAGATGGCCCTTCATGAGAACCCCCAAAATCCGTAGCAGGGGCCGACGACGGACCAGGGACATCAGCCGGAGCAGCAGTGCCCCTACCTCCCGCAGTGATTGGAGATAAAGGCCTGGGGGTATCCTCCTGCACAACAGTATCCCGCGCTCTAATATTCCCTGGGGGTACTGAAGGACCCATATTTTCCGAAGCAGGGACCTGTGCAGCCGAAGGAGTAGTCTCTGCACCACCAATACCTTTCGGATGAGGGGCTGGATCCGTATCCTGAGGTACCGCAGTACCAGGTTCACCAGCATCAGCAGCCTCGGGGCGAACAGGCTCACCGTTCCCCTCTTCGTCGGACGAGACCACATACTGAACCACCCTAGAAGCCCTTTTTAGAGGACGAGTGGCGCAGTCGGGGGTAGTCTCAGCAGGACGCTTCCCTCGACCATTTCTGGGATTAAGGTCACTGGAAGGGTCTTCATGGGGCTCTGGGATGCTCGCATCAAAAATTGGAACATCCGCGCTTGCCGTAGGAACCCCAACCTTTTCTTTCCCTTTGCGGCTAGGGATATGAGGCGAAGTGCTAACCCCGCCTCCACGAGGCTGAATGGCTGACTCCGCAACAGCAGGAATTCCGGCTCCACCCTCATCTGGGGAATCCTCGCCCTCGGGTGGCGCAACTCCTTCTTTGACTAGGCCCGCGGCATGTCTTTGACTCGCGGCCTCGAGTTCTTCACCGCTCGAGCTTGTTCGTCACAAATGATATCGAACTCGCTCACTGAAAAGTAAAAAAAAAAAAAAAACGTCATCCAAAGCAAAAAACCAATAAGACAAGTTTTAATGACAAGTTTGAAAAGAAAACTTACAGCGACGTCGCCTAGCGGACAGGCGAGGGAAAACACCACAAGTAACCATCCTAGCCTCATCAAGGAGGTATTCCTGACCCCTCTTGGCTAAACTAAGCACCGCGGCATCAGTCACATTCTTCACCTCATGCGGGGTCAAGGCAGGGGAAGCCTTCGTCCAGGCTTCGGGAGACGTAAAGTGTCTCAGAACTCTGCTTGCCCGAAGGTTTCGGCGAGGATCAGCAGGATTATTTCTTCCCCATTCGCCACCAACGAAGAACCAGTTGTTCTTCCATCTCTTGTTTGAAGTGGGGAAACCCCAGACAAAGCCCATCTTCTTCTTGTCACTTGAAATTTCCACCTGTCCTGCGTTGGACACACCCTCAAGGATCCAATTCTCCACAGCAGTCGACTGGAGATAGTAAGTCCCGCCATGGCCAAACTGTTGCAGAACATAAAAATGGCGGATTTCGCGAGGAGTTGGCGACTGTCGACCCATTGATTTCCACATCACGCACAGGGCCATCAAAATCCTATAACTATTTGGCGAAAGCTGGGCAGGAGCAAGTTTAGCGTCAGCCAGAAATCTGGCTATAAACGGTTGAAGGGGGAGAGTCACCCCACAGCCGAACATCGACCCACAGATAGCAACGGCGCCACTCGGCGGATTTCATACAGCCCGCTCGCCTGAAGGAATAAGAACAACCGAGTCGGGAATATCATATCTCCTCTTATATTTGCCGAGTTCCTGCTCACCGACCACGTTTACTTCAGTATCAAAAGAACTTGGGCGATCGGCAGCAAAACATAAAGCATCTGAACCAACTACTGTTTGATCGCCAATAAGGGAATCCCTGGGGGTTCTGGGCCCTCGTCGACCACTGCCAGTAGTTTTTGAAGTCTTTGCCATATCTGAGGAATCGCTGTCAGAAGTCGAAAGAAAAACAATATCAGGAGCATCGGATTCGGAATTAAAAGAAGTATAAAGAGGAATAGGTACAGGAGAAGCTGGGTTATAATTACGTAAATAAGACTCGATTTTATCAGCAACCTCCTTATCACCAAGCTCAAGGGCTTGCATCATTTGATTAAAAAGAAAAGCACATTGAGAAAAATCCATAGAACTCACCAGAAATAAATGTTCTTGAATAAGGAAGAAAAGAAAATGGGTAACAGAACCGCGCTTCAAAGGAAATCACCGGAAACTTAAACGCGTCGAATCGGAGACTTGGAAGATTTTCTTTCAGAGAGTATTTTCCGAGAAAAAATGACAGTAAGAAGAAATAAAGAAGTGAAACGAAGTAGAACAGTTTCGTCCTTTAAAGGGGGGAATGCGAAATTCAAGAAAAAACAATAATTAAAAACGGCTATGATAAAGTGCCGCCGCCTGTGAGTAAATGCAGTGATATAAGTGTCCACCAAACGACGGACGCGTGGCATCATGGAGGTTCACAACAGACGTGAAATCATTACAGGCGTGACATCAGTTGCAGCGCGTCACATCAATACCCATCGTTTCAAATTTTGTGACTGAAAATGAAAGCTTGTCGTGGAAGACTTAATATCAAAAGGAACACGTGGCAAAAACGAAAAAAGAGAGGGAAAAACATCTGCAAAAATTTTCAGAAAATGAGGAAAGTCAGAAAAACACAAGTAAATCATATAAACACTACTCGCAGAACCAAAGAGACCAGCCTACATTGGATCAACTCGAAGTATTTATGGGGGTATTGTTGTATGTGTAAATTTGATAAAAGAACATGTCAGCAAAGGAGGCAATAAAGACGGGATAAGCAAATAGACACGTCACCCGTTGACCCGTCAACGGGAGGAGATCAGTCAAAGACATATCAACAGACACGCTCGCCGATTCAAAGAAGAAGAGTGTTCGCCACAGCCGGTCCAAGGTGTTCGCCAAAAAACATACAGCCAGAAGAGTAATTCAATTCCAAGTGTATCTGCCACGTCAAGCGAGGATTTAATCGGATACAAAACTCAAAGATTGAGTTTTAAACGAGATATACAATCTTCTTAAAACAAGGAAACAAACCCTAAAAAGTTACTTACAGATTCTAGACTCCTTACGCAAGGAAAAGATAGGAACTCCCCTATCAACACGGCATAAGTACCGGAAAACCTAGAAAAACTAGTATAAATATAACTGTAAATCCCATGAAAAGGGGTTGGAAATCAGAGAGAGAAAAGTTAGGCAATTGTACGAGAGATCTGAGTGTGTAAACTTTAAGCAGTTCATAGTGATTTCTCCTGCCCTCAAGGGGGCACCGTGGTTTTTTCCCATTCAAGGGTTTTTCCACGTAAAATCTGTCTTGCATGCATTGGTTTATTTCTTTAATTATTCGTTCTGATTTACGTATTATTGTTGACCGAGTCAATCCAAAAATCACCGTCAACAGACTCGATATCCTTTTTGAGCATAAGGATAGCCAACAAAAATCCTAGGTTTGTCACGTTGATCAAATTTGTGTTTGACATTATGGTTGTGAGCAAAACAAAGACAACCGAAAACACGCAAATGTGAGTAAATAGGTTTTGAATTAAATAAGACCTCACGTGGTGATTTATTTGATAAAATGGGTGTTGGCATTTTATTGATAAGGTATGCCGCTGTGAGAACACATTCCCCAAAAAATTCTAAAGGTAAATGAGCTTGGAATCGTAGAGAGCAAGCAACTTCAAGTAGATGCCGATGTTTACGTTCTACTACACCATTTTGTTGTGGGGTAGCAATACAACTACGTTGATGTA
Organism: Acer campestre; assembly: GCA_954870605.1. Lineage (NCBI taxonomy): Eukaryota > Viridiplantae > Streptophyta > Magnoliopsida > Sapindales > Sapindaceae > Acer > Acer campestre. Next base: position 23,043,766 of record OX940799.1, on the reverse strand, counting down.
TAACACCATAATTTTGAAAAAATTGTTGCATATCAAGAGAAAGAAATTCATTACCGTTGTCGGAACGAAGTTTTTGAATTTGAGGAAAAAATGAATCACCACTGCCAGAAGAGATGTTTTGTATTTTGTTATGAAATTGTGTTTTGACCATGGAAAAGAAAGATTGTAAAAATTTCTTGGTTTCAGATTTGACATGCATAAGATATATCCAAGTGCAACGGGTGAAATCATCAACAATTTTGACAAAAATAAAGAGCACCAGTAAGTGAACATTGAGAAAAACTACCCCAAATATCGCAATGAATTAATTCAAAAGGCTTAATACTATTAATAGAACTGGAAGGAAACGGTAGTCGATTTTGTTTAGCTTGTGGACAAACTTCACAAATATAATTATTCAAACAGGAAATGGAATCAAAATCCCTAGCTAGTTGATGCAATCGTTGAGAAGACAAATGGCCAAGTCGCCAATGCCATATGTCAATATGTGACAGACCAGTAACAAGAAAAGTCGAAGATGACTGAAAATAATAAAGCCCCTCATGAACGTTACCTAATCAAATCCTCCTCTTCGTTGACAGGTCCTGAAAAATACAATGAGTATGAGTAAAAGCCATTGAACATTGAAGTTTTTTAGTGAGTTGACTGACAGATAATAAATTGTATTTGAATGATGGAATATAAAAGACATCATCTAGTTTAAATGTAGGTGATAAAATGACTATTCCAATATGTGTGACAAGTGCATTCGATCCATCTGGTAGTTGGACATAAGAATTATTGGAACACGTTTTATAAGTTAAGAATAATGACAAAGAAGAGCACATGTGATTTGTAGCACCAGTATCAATAATCCAAGAAGAATGTGAGGGTACACTGTGAACAATACCTGCAAGGTTTGCATTGGAGTTTACACTACCTGAGGAGAGCATTGCAAGAAGTTTGTTGTATTGTTCTTGTGTGATCAAAGGGGCTGTTGTGGTGTAGATGATGCTTGTTTTGATTGATTTGCTTGATGGCCAAGAGACTCAGTTTGTTTAGGAGGAAAACCATGCAACTTGTAGCAAGTTGCTCTCATGTGTCCATCACGATCACAATAATCACAGTGTGGCCAAGGCTTATATTTTTTATGATTATCAAAGCCAAATCCCCATTGTCGATTTCCACCCTTACCAGATTGGTTGGAGGGAATATTTGTATGACCATCATTTCTTGCTGCATTGAGAGCAGCAGATTCAGGGATGAGAGATGGCAAAGACTGGTTTCCTGTTGCTTTTCTTCTTGATGTACCAGAGAATAAATTTTGGTTGCATTTGGAAAGGGCTCCATGAGAAGAATTTGACTTCGTATTGCAAAAAATCGATCATGTAGGCCTTGGAGAAATTCCATGGCACGATCAGATTGGAATCTTTTAACAGTAGCTCGACCATGCCCGCATGTACATGGCTGCACAATGATAAGTGAATTAAGTTCATCCCAAAGTGATTTCAGTTTTGTGTAGTATGCTGAAACCGAAGAATCTTCTTGCTTTAGTAAGGCAATGGATTGCTTCAATTGATAAATTTTGGGCGCATTTGATGACTCGCTTTTTGTGTCGTTACCAAATTGCGAATTACCAAAAGTATGTTTATAAAATGAATTTTACGCAATATGTTTTAAGTTTTGAAAAGTAGTAAGCGGTAAGCTTAGAGTTCGTTCCACAGGGAATTTAAGTAATACGTTGATTTAATTAGCTAATCTCTAAACAATAAAATAAATCATGAATGATGAATGAGTGTATGGTTTGTCAAACCATCAAACATACATACAAAATTAACCTAACTAAAAATATGGTGATATGAAAAATAGAAGACTCACAATCTTGATAAGAAAAATGGATGTAAACAATTAATGTTGATGCTAGGGAATTGATTGATTAGCAAGTAGGTATGGGTAATGCTTTTTAAGCCACTTTAAGGACCAATCTCTACATGTTAACCAATTTAGGTTTAGATTAATGTGGTTGATATACCCTCCACTAATCTATCCTATTTATTGGGTTCTTAATCACTCAAGTGTGTCAATCCAAGAGTGATTATATAACATGTTATTCTAAACAAGATTGTAATTAACAAGTGGGTATACAAGTCAATCACATAATGAATAGAATCTAATGAATTAATAAATAGAACACATATAGAGATTCATTACAAAGCTTAAGCAAAAACCCACAACCAAATGTTTATCAAATCAATCCCCTAGATTAGGGGTTTAATTACACATAGTAGCAATCAAATAGAAACAAGTAAATGGTAAGGAAATCACCCTTGGGCCACCTTCTTTAGTGCTTGATCCTTGTTCCCCTTTGATGCTCCTAGATGCAAAGAATGGAAGATGAGGATGTGTCTAGATAGGTGGATGGCTTATGGTGAGGACAAAGGATTTGTGATGGAGAAAATGGTGGGGAAGGAATGGTCTAGGGAAGTAATCAAGATTTGGTGTGAGGTTTTGGATGGAAAAGATAAGTCCAAGTATAGAAATGGAGGAATTTGGGAGATGATTAATGGAGAAAAAGGGAGATTGGTAGGAGAGAAATAGGCTTGAAAGGCTTGGTAAGGCTTGGTTTTCAAATTGAAAAGAGGATGAATTTATAGTGTTTTCAAAATAGGTCACGGATGGCTAATTACCAAAACACCCCTCTATTTGTCAAAATTCCACTTTGGCCCCTCTAGGGGGCCTTTCCGTAATTTTCCTGTCAAACTTCACCAATCAGAGCAGCACAGCAACATGGTCGCGGTTTGGCACAAATGGCGACCTTTGGGATGCAAATGGCGACCCCATCAGGTGTGGGAATCAACTCCCTGTCGCCATGGCGACTTTGGACGACAAATGGCGACCCAATTGGTGACGTGGCGTGACAAGAGTGGTCGTGGCTTGCGTGGCTTGCGTGGCCGGTTTCCGGCGATTGGAGGGTCCCGGAGGCTTGCGATCAGGCTGCCGGTGTCCTTGTCGTCATTTTGGTACCGGAATCGGCCAAAGGTAGCTCGGTTTGGGTGGTTTTCTGGCCGGCGGCGTGTTTAGGGTTTAGGGTTTAGGGGTGTCAATGGCTGCTGCACGCGTGAGAGGTAGAAGAAAATGAATAGTGAATGGGGGGTGCATTCAGCAGGAAGGTGGGGCGTGATTGGGCGCTGATGGGTCAAGCCCAAGTTGGTTTGGTCTTCTTTACTCAAAACGCACCGTTTTGAGTGTAGGTGGGTTGCTTCAGTTTTGGGCCTCTATGTTGGGCCATTTGGGGTGCAATGAAGACGTTGGGCATGGGTGCAATTAGAACCCACAATCTGCCACTCACCAAAACGCACCGTTTAAGTAGATGACGTGGCGCTGTTTGCTGCGTTGAATGGAAAATTACACAATGCTCCCCCATACTCTTACATATTTGCGATAAATCCAACAATTCCTTCAATAATTACTCTTTTGCCCTCAATTGACCAAAATTACTCCAATGCCCCTGAATTCTATAAATACCTGAAAATACTTAATTAACACCATTAAATCACAAAATAATGCCCAAGAACCAAGCAAAAGGAGAAGGAAATGAGGGCCAAAATCATACCAATTTTGGTTCGATCAGCATTAGATTGCGAAAATCTCTCACATAAATCCATCCATATAGCATGAGCAGTATCTACATATAAGATACCATTACGAATATCACTTGAAACAGAGTTTAAGATCCACGTTCCCATTGTTGCAATTCCAGAGAAGAAGTTAGTTTCGAGATTGTGCCATCCACGAATCCCAATTTGTTTTTAGCCCGAAGAGCCATCATAATGGCTCGAACCCATGTACCATAGTTATCACCGGATAACGATGGCGAAACAAGAACAGTTGTAGGGCTGTCAGAATGATGAATAAAAAATGAATCATTAGCCAAGTTTGAGGTTTCACCCAGATTAGTAAAAAGGGGTAGGGTAGCTGTGTCGGTTTGATTTGTGTTTGTAGTATCTGTGTGACTTGCCATTATCAAATGAAAATAGGAGAGAAATAGAATATGTAGGGAAAGCAGTGAGTGATCTTACTGCTCTTATACTATAATAAAATTGAGGAATGAAAATAATATGATAATGGCAATAAGAATAACACAAAGGATTTGCTGTCTTCTTGACTTAGCAACGGAAGACAAGAGAATATATTTATTTATAGTATTACAGCTACAAGTTAGAAAAAGAATACAATTATAATTAGCTACATCAGTGCTAATTTACAATCAATCAAAATCTCTTTAGTCAACATTTTTTTTTTTTTTTGATGGAATCTCTTTAGTCAACTAATATATAGTAATTGATATGTTTTGCTTGATTGGCTACCAATGACATTTGTTTGCTTGATTTGCTTGATTTACTGCCTACAAATTTATCTGCTTGATTTGCTTCCAAAATTGTCTGCTAATTGATTGCTTCCAATTGATAATCTTGCTTAATAAAATTTATAGATTTTTTTCTAAAAGTGACAGACGACATTCATCCCATTGTCTTTTAATTTCTTGGAAGGGGGGGTGGGCGGGGCACCGACTAGGTGTATTTTTTTGGCTTCTCAATAAATTCCATGTTTCGAGCAAAAATATAAATAAATAAACCATAATCATGTTGTCACCTTCAAGTTCACTATTTAACCTTCAATTTTATTTTTAAAAATCAAAATCATTTTTATATAATTATTTATCATATTTTAATCAAGAATAATATCATATCATTATTTACATAAAAATGATTTAAAATTTTGATATTTTTGATGAGCCGTCGTGTGCTTACAAAAACTATGTTTTAATTTGATCTTTTGAAAACACTTAAAATCCTTTAAGGTATAAATTTATAGCAAGTGGTAAGCAAGCTCGTTCCACAGGGAGATGGAGTGTTATGTTAGATAGATTGACTAATCTTAAACAAAATAAAATAAATCATTGAATGTGATAGTTGTGTAGTTTCTGATACTCGCTTTTTCCGTCGTTGAAAGAATCGCGAGGATCAAAAGATTTTTTCATTTGTAAAAGGGGTTTCCTACGCAATGTGCTCTAAACTAGCAAAAGACTAGTAAAGCGGCAAGCGAGGGTATCGTTCCGTAGGGAGGTGTGATTCGTCAACCATTTTAGGTTCTAGTGTTTATTGTAAGCATGTAAATAGAATGCGAAAAGGTGAGAATGGTGTGTGTGAAATGTATGTACAATGCGGTGTGTGTGTGTGAGTAGAGAATGAAAATGAAAATAAATAAAAACAAAGAGAATATGGAAGGGTGAGAATGATGTTTAAAGTGATAAATAAAAAGGGTGGATAGGAGAGATGCATGAAAATGGTCACACAAGGTTCAACAAATTCACAATACATAAGTGCACAAATAGTTGGTTGTTAGACATTAAGGACATCCAATTTTAGTTAAGGGTTCGTTCTTGCCTCGATCCGATTTATACCCATTCATAAAGCTAACGGTCGAAAAGTGTGTTGAGAACCTCTCAAACACGAAACCGTAACCAACATATGTGAACCGATTCTACAAACAAAACTACATTTAGCCCAATGATAGCTTCGTAATGTAAAATGGCAACGTGAAAGTCTAATGAATGTGGAAAGAGTAATTGTATCTCCAACCATAACTCACCTAGAGCCCCTAGCATGATAGCATGAGAGATAGCCAAAGACCAATAATTGTAACTCTAACCATGACTCACCTAGAGCCCCTAGAGTGAGAAATAGCTAAAGTCCAATGGTTAACAAGAACAATGAACCAAACCCTTCTAATATGACAATTTATAGGTTCACCCACTCTTCCTAGCTAATTAGCCAAGACTATGCCCGGAGAGCCCCTCCAAAGGCACAATCCTAACTCTAAGTCACTCAAACTCATTCATGACATGTAATTTTGACCTTCCATCAACATACAAACACAAAATGGGATATTTGATTACAACTACTCCTAATTTACATTAATCTACTCCTAATCCCATCCACGAATACATATTAATTTCCAATCATCCATAAACATGCATTTTAAGATAAGAGATGTATCAATAAATAACAAGAGTGAATCAAAACACAAATTAGATATAAAAACAACCAACACATATATATTGAGCACAAATTAGGTTTACAAATATTCCCAAGTGGGGATTACACATTTAAGAAAACAAGAAATACAAAGAGATGAGTTAAAGGAGACAACCCTTGAAGAAAACCTCCTCCAAGTCCTCCATGAGCCCTAGCTCGAAATTAGTCCAAATACCCTCCTTTCTCCTTGCAATCTACTCCTAAATGGGTGGATGATGGGTAGAAGATGAAATGGAAGGCATCCATGGATGAAAAACCTCCATGGATGCCCTTGAAAGCTTCTCTCTCTCTCTTTTGGTGTGGAAGAAGATGAAGAAGAAGAAGTGTGAGGTGTGGATTCTGTTTGGAGAGAAGAGAATAAGGTGTATATATAGTGTTGGGAGGTTAGGGCTGAAGGTTGGGGTGAAAAGATGAAACAGTCCCTGAAATTCGCCCAAAAAATGACTTTCTGGAGTGATTCAGTGGTTTGGTTTGGCGGCCTGGCCGCCGTTTGAAGTAGCCATTTAGACCTGACAGTATTTCAGCATTTCAGCATCGCGCACCATTACGGAAATAGGCATAACTTCCTGTAGAAAGCTTGGAATCGCAATCTGTAAAATATTATGGAAACTAGACTTCCGGGGCTTTCCGAATATATAAAGATATCAGCGTGGTTCGACCTGAATAGGAAGATATGACCCCCACAAGTTGTACGTTCTTCACGAGCATATACAATTTCTTCCATTTTTGGCTCATTTTGCCTCCCAAACTAATCTTTAAGCTCAAAACCTTATTGTAGGGAATATGGACCTACACAAGGCTCAAAAAAAATATTATATATAAAAATACGCTCGAAAACGAGACAAACGATCGGAAATTGGGGGACCTCAAGTAGGTATAAAATAGTCTGATCAAATATCCCCAAACCTATCTTTTGCTCGTCCTCGAGCAAAACAAAGAGAACAAAAATTGAAATAACAAAATAAAAATAAAAACAACACATAAAAACAAATAAAAGATAAAAACTATGCTAGTCCACTTCTGTAGGAAACACGGTGGCACTTAGCATGTGCCACAAGCCTTTAAACCACTAGGCGATCCCTAGAGGAGGAGTTATAGTCTCCTGAGGGTTTACAGCTACGACACCCACAAACGTATACTCCAATAAAAGTTGAGATGCAATTCACACATACCAAACAAAGACAACACATGCATGCTAGAATCTCAAATATACCAATTAATAACAATGCATTACACAATGCAAGTATGCCAATACTTAGGATGTTTTCGGTTTACAAAACAACTATGCTCGTATGCCCAAGATAAAATTCGCCTCGACTATAATCCTCACCGGATTTCAGTCATATTTTCACTCAGAACTTAGGCGCACTCTCTAGCAAACATATGCGATTTGGAGTTTAGGCATATGGAATCAAATATAATCGCATATGAGTATTTTCAAATGACATACATTTTCTAAAAATGGATCTCATGAGAGTAATTGAAATGCCATGAACGTGGAAAGACATGCATTGACTCATATTCCCAAGATAGACTTCCTAAGAGATCAAATGGGCTTTCCCTCACTTTTATTGGGGCCAAGGTGATTTTTGGTAGTGTTTGGGATGTAAGAGATGGTGGGAGTGGGAAGGATAAAGTTATTAACCATGCTAAGTTGTGTTTACACATTATACTTTATAACAAAATTAGCTCTATTACACATTACAATATAAGTGTCTAGGCTATAAAATTTACATTGAACTATTGTGCTACAATTGTACCCTTATTAGTGAGTAACTTTACCATTGAAGAACTAGGAGGCTTAAGTGTTTTATATTTCAACACTTATTCTATTTTTTTCTTTTTTTTTACTTTTCTTTTTGTAAGCCTTTGCCTAGCACAATTTACATATATTTGCCTAAGTACACGCTTTTACAAAATTTAGAGCTAGCTTCTCCTAAGCTATACACCTCAACATGATCAATAACTAGGGAATGGATATGTCTTTGGCTTCAATTTGCAATGAATATAGGGGTATGGGAGTGTTTAGGCTATTTTAGTAGTTATGCACACACTCAAGCTCAAAATCATTTCTAAAAGTCCATCTACCAAGGGAATACAAGTCTCAACAAGCAATCCACATGATGAGGTTCTATGGCAATCAATGCAAAATTGATGTACAATGAGATCACAATGAAGAAAAAAAAATCGAAGAGTGTATAAGCGTAGAAACAAAACCCACAAACTTTCGTTATTTAGGCACAGTGTAGCTCACGGGTAGTCTCCACAATTTTCCTAGGCTAACAAGCATAGAAGTCTCATCCACCTCACATCAAAAGATTGGCACTGTACAAGCAAATTTAAGTGACACACGGAGCTAAAAGCATACATGTGTCTCTACCGGCACGCAATGAAGAACAACTCAACAAAAATGGACTCTATTTCCAAAAAATTTCGAAATTGATCATTTTGTGCAGAGATTTGAAAATTTTCTAAACGTAACAAAAATTAAAACAAAATAAACAATGAAGGTGTCCACACTTCCAAACCTAAACTCAACATTGTCCTCAATGTTGCTCAAATCATAAAATATGGACAATGCTTAGCAAAATTCGGAGATGAGAACAAAAATAAAAAGCTAACAACAAAACGCAACAAATCCTAAGATCTAAGCACAATACAAATCCACTCTTAGATCTAAACAAAAATAAAAGTTACAAACACTACAAGCATAGCATTTTAACAATAAGCACATAATCGACAACTACAACCACAAGTGCTCCATTTAAACTCAAAATTCAGAGGATACCTCTTGTGGCTAAAACCAACTAGGCCATTGTGGCGTTGCTGTTTCACTTGAGGAGTTGTCTTGGCGCAATAACCGCACCATATGGTTCTCTTGAGTTGTGCGGTCCATCCGACCTGAAATTTCTTTTCCTTGCACAAGCACAACTCAAACAACATTAAACACATATGCTATAAAAAAAATGAAAATAAGATTAAGAAAAATCCTAAACACATACATATATATCCGCAAAGCAAGTAAATCTAAAAATTCACAGAACCTAAACTAAAACATGAAACAATCAATGAATACGCCTCCCCGGCAGCGGCGCCATTTTGATACTCACTTTTTCTGTTGTTGAAAGAATCGCGAGGATCAAAAGATTTTTTCATTTGTAAAAGGGGTTTCCTACGCAATGTGCTCTAAACTAGAAAAAGACTAGTAAAGTGGCAAGCGAGGGTATCGTTCCGCAGGGAGGTGTGATTCGTCAACCATTTCAGGTTCTAGTGTTTATTGTAAGCATGTAAATAGAATGCGAAAAGGTGAGAATGGTGTGTGTGAAATGTATGTACAATGCGGTGTGTGTGTGAGTAGAGAACGGAAATGAAAATAAATAAAAACAAAGAGAATATGGAAGGGTGAGAATGGTGTTTAAAGTGATAAATAAAAAGGGTGGATAGGATAGATGCATGAAAATGGTCACACAAGGTTCAACAAATTCACCATACATAAGTGCACAAATAGTTGATTGTTAGACATTAAGGCATCCAATTTTAGTTAAGGGTTCGTTCTTGCCTCGATCCGATTTATACCCATTCATAAAGCTAACGGTCGAAAAGTGTGTTGAGAACCTCTCAAACACGAAACCGTAACCAACATATGTGAACCGATTCTACAAACAAAACTACATTTAGCCCAATGATAGCTTCGTAATGTAAAATGGCAACGTGAAAGTCTAATGAATATGGAAAGAGTAATTGTATCTCCAACCATAACTCACCTAGAGTTCCTAGCATGAGAGATAGCCAAAGACCAATAATTGTAACTCTAACCATGACTCACCTAGAGCCCCTAGAGTGAGAAATAGCTAAAGTCCAATGGTTAACAAGAACAATGAACCAAACCCTTCTAATATGACAATTTATAGGTTCACCCACTCTTCCTAGCTAATTAGCCAAGACTATGCCCGGAGAGCCCCTCCAAAGGCACAATCCTAACTCTACGTCACTCAAACCCATTCATGACATGTAATTTTGACCTTCCATCAACATACAAACACAAAATGGGATATTTGATTACAACTACTCCTAATTTACATTAATCTACTCCTAATCCCATCCAAGAATACATATTAATTTCCAATCATCCATAAACATGCATTTCAAGATAAGAGATGTATCAATAAATAACAAGAGTGAATCAAAACACAAATTAGATATAAAAACAACCAACACATATATATTGAGCACAAATTAGGTTTACAAATATTCCCAAGTGGGGATTACACATTTAAGAAAACAAGAAATACAAAGAGATGAGTTAAAGGAGACAACCCTTGAAGAAAACCTCCTCCAAGTCCTCCATGAGCCCTAGCTCGAAATTAGTCCAAAGACCCTCCTTTCTCCTTGCAATCTACTTCTAAATGGGTGGATGATGGGTAGGAGATGAAATGGAAGGCATTCATGGAGGAAAGACCTCCATGGATGCCCTTGGAAGCTTCTCTCTCTCTTTTGGTGTGGAAGAAGATGAAGAAGCAGAAGTGTGAGATGTAGATTCTGTTTGGAGAGAAGAGAATATGGTGTATATATAGTGTTGGGAGGTTAGGGCTGAAGATTGGGGTGAAAAGACGAAACAGTCCCTGAAATTCACCCAAAAAAATGACTTTCTGGAGTGATTCGGCGGTTTGGTTCGGTGGCCTGGCCGCAGTTTGAAGTAGCCGTTTAGACCTGACAGCATTTCAGCATTTCAGCATCGCGCACCATTACGGAAATAGGCATACCTTCCTGTAGAAAGCTCAGAATTGCAATCCGTAAATTATTATGGAAACTAGACTTCCAGGGCTTTCCGAATATATAAAGATATAAGTGTGGTTCGATCTGAGCAGGAAGATATGACCCCCACAAGTTGGATGTTCTGCACGAGCATATACAATTTCTTCCATTTTTGGCTCATTTTGCCTCCCAAACTAATCTTTAAGCTCAAAACCTTATTGTAGGGAATATGGACCTACACAAGTCTCAAACAAAACATTATATATAAAAATATGCTCGAAAACGAGACAAACGATTGGAAATGGGGGACCTCAAGTAGGTATAAAATAGTCCGATCAGTTTCATAAACCACCAAATTTACTACTAAAATAAACATGCAAAAATGATAAGAAAAAGAGAAGACTTAACAATCTTGATAAGTGAAATGGTGAAAACAATTAATAAAGATGCTAGGTGATAGATTGAGTTACTAGTGAATATGGGTAATGCTTTCAAAGCCTCATTAACGGACAAATCTCATATATGATAACCATTTGATTTCTAAACTGTGCTTAGGTCATAACTATGAACACTAAGCAACTTCCTACCAAGATGCCTAACTGATTAATGAGAGGGGGTCAAGGTGGGATTGGTTGGATTCAAATAGAGGTTTAGACTAGTGTGGTTGATAAACCCTCCACTAGTCTATCCTAATCACTAAGTTCTTTAACCAATCAAGGGTGTCAATCCAAGATTAGTTCTGAAACTAATTATCCCACATAAGAGTATGATCTACTAGTGATATACAATGCAAATCATACAATATATAGAATCTAAATATAAAGTGAATAGAAATCATATAAAGATTCAATTACAAAAAGCTTAGCAAAGTACCCACAATCACAAGTTCCTCAAATCTATCCCCTAGATTAGGGGTTTAGTTACACATGATTACTATCTAATAAAAAGAAGTGATAGGTAAGGAAATCACCCTTAGGTCTCCTTCTTTAATGCTTGCTCCTTCTTCTCCTTAGATTGCTCCTTGTGCAAAGAATGGTGGAAGAAGGATGTGTCTTGGTAGATGGTGTCTAATGGTGAGTGACAAAGGGATTGAAATTGAGAGAATGGAAAAGGAGGAGTGATTTGGTGAAGTAATAAAGATATTGTGTTGACGTTTGGGATGGAAAAGGTAGTTCAAGATGAGAAAATGGAGGAGGTTGAAAGATGAACTATGAAGGAGAAAAACTCGATCTAATACTCTGAAAATTCGTGATTAAAATTATGCTTCGATCCCCTTTCAAGTTGAAGAGCCAGAGTATTTATATTGGCACTTGGATATGTACTAATAATTGCTTGAAATGATGATGTGGTACGAATGTCGCCATTTTGTCGCGATTGCGACCTTGTGGCGTAAAACGGTTACGCATTCTGAGATTCAGATGTTGCCACCAAACTCATCTTTTACGCCCTAGAGCAAATGGTGACACTGTGTGTTTTTTTCAATAATGTCGCCACTTATCACTTCAATGTTGCCCTTAGAGAAAATGGCGACACACCTGACACTTTCAATTCCTCTGTCGCCATGGCGACCATAAGGCGACATGAGGGCGACACACATGATGCTTGAATAATTCCTCTGTTGCCATGACGACCAAATAGCGACCTCCTCTTTCTCAAAGGGCGAGAATGCCCTATTTCACCTCTTTATGTGTCTTTTCATTTCACCTCTTTATGTGTCTTTTTGCACCAAAGTCCTCCTCTTCTTCCCAAATGCCCTTGAGGCCTAATAAAACCTGAAACACTCGATTTGACAATATTAAATACGGGGAAACGCCTGAGAATCAAGCATAAAGAGACGGGAATAAGGGCCAAAATTATACCAATTTTGGCTTGATCAAATACCCCCAAACCTATCTTTTGCTATTCCTCGAGCAAAACAATCACAAATCAACCCCCAAAAACATGCATCGAGATATTTCAAAGGTTTTTACTTTATCATGGTCAATATGCGAAACCAAAATGAAGAGATTAAAACAATTATGCAATAGTGAGGACTTCTACATGTAAGAGAATGTCAAGTAAAGATTAAGAGCATGCCACTCTATATATGATTGTACATAATGCGATCTTACATTCGAAATGCCAAAGCTTCAAAGCAAAGGTGATATTTAGTTTAGAATGTAATTCGCCTCGATACTAATCCTTACCGGATTCTCTCTTTTTTTTCTTTAAGACTCCTAGGTTTCACTCAAAAACACATGTGCAAATATGAATTCATGTCATGGATATCTAATTGATTACACATGATGATCTTTTAAAAACGCAATTTCTAAAAAGTAAGTCTCATGAATTGCAAGCCATGAATTAGAAAGAACATGTATCAACCAAATTTCACAAAATGGACAATCCTAAAGATCATGAAGGTCTTTCTTTTGGTTGTAATAGGGCCTTAGGTGATGGTGAAACAAAGAATGTGACAATGGATAACAAGGAACCCAATGATTACACTAAGGCATACATTCTAATTATGAGTTCCACATGCTTCACACATATTGTTCACACTTAAGGCGTCCAGGCTTTCAATTTACATGTGCATTCTACTCTAATTTCCATTTTGAGTAGTTCCTTTTACTTTTCTTTTCCTTCTAGGCCAATTGTGCCTAACTCTTGGTTCTCTTTTTCTCCTTTTTTCTTTTCCTTGCTTTGCCAATTCTTTTCTTTGCATACTTTTCATTTTCTTTTCAAGCTTTCTTGCTTTGCAAGACTCTTTGCACATATTTACATGCCTAGGTACACACCATTACATTTTCAAGTACAAGATTTTACATTGATTTCCTAAGTGTTAGTAAATTATTTGGTTAAGGTAAGTCAATATTTTAAGGCTTTTAAGGTTCATGTAGATGTGGTTCATGAATGAAAAGCTTAAAACGTGTTTGGCTTTAAAGGGGCTTGGGAGCACACATATTTAGAATGGTTGGAAGTATTTTAGGCCTATTAGTGGTTTTTCACATGCATAGCCTAAAATCATTTCTAAAGGCTTGTCCACTAAGCAAAATAAAGTATCCACAATCAGTCCATAATATTCTATGGCAAACAATATTTTAGCGCAAATGAGACCAATACATGCTTGAATGAGTGTTTGAGAGTGAGTGTTTTAAGAGTGAAATTTTTGACAACTCGAAATATGCTTTTTAAGGCCGTGTTTGTGATCCTCACAGGAATCTCCACTACTAATTCCTAGCCTTTAAGCAAATTTGATAATTCACTTAACATTAAGAGAAAAAGATTAACGCACTTTGTTCAATGACACCCTAAGTGGCATGATGTTAATCTAAACCAAACAATGGCAAAGATGCACAATTCCTCACTACTTCATGTAAAGAACAATCTCAACAAGCAAAGCATGCTCAAATATGGCTTTATCGCAAGAATTTGAAAAATTTGGCGCACAAGTTTTAAAAACCAAGCAAAATGGGGTTGCGCAAATGTACCCCCAAACCTAAATTAGACATTGTCCTCAATGTTCATGGGAGGTAAAAGTTGTCAAAAGCGCAACCCAACAGTCCCAAGCAAGAATTCATATAACAGTGGCAATATATACTAGATATCAACAATTCATCATATTGCCCTCACATCCTAATATGCACAATATCCAATCAATCAAAATTTAGCAACAAAGCACATGCATCCTAAATCCTCTACCAAAATCCAAAACACACTCTTATTCTAAACAAAAAAAAAAACAAGAGCAAAAATGAAATAATAATGAAAGATAAGAAATAAAGGTAATAAACATAAAAGAAATAAAATATCCAACGAAACAAATTGAAAAATAAACCAAAGTGCTAAACAATATCCAAGTAAGCAAAATGATACATATGATGATGGTCCAAACTAATGTCTAAAGATGGTAGGATGGCACTACTCAGAATCCTCCTTGGTCTGCTCGTACTCCACTCTACCCTTCCCTTTTTGGTCCTTTCTGGTCCTTTCTGCCTTTGCTCTCTAGCTACAGCCGCTCTCCTGGCCTGCTAATCTCTCCATCTTCTATGTCCAGCTGTCTCATCTACTGGAGGACCTCCTGTATAACGAACTCCCTGATCGATAATTGAACTGGCTATAACTTCCTCTAACTGGGCTGCCTCCTCAACGGCAAACCGTGCAGTCTGTAAGACAGAGTCTAGTGCATTCATACTGGGTCCTGCTACTGTGACTGGAACAGATGAAGTCTCTGTGGTGGTCCCCCTAGGTCTCCTGACATATAGAGTAAGTCTCAAATCATGACGGAGGTCTGTAAATCCCGTGATCATGGTCTTGCTCAAATCTTGAATCAAACTCTCTAAAGTCATCTACCTCTTCTTTAGGGCCTTCTGCCTTGCTTCCAAAACCAGTCCATCAGCACATAGAATATCAAAATCACCAGTCTGAGTGCCCATGATGTGCTTTACACCATCTAAAATCCAAAGACCTAAAGGTTTCCTAGGATCATCAACAATAGCAGGAGTCCCATCATCCTCTTCATCATCATCAAAGCGCTCCTCATCCGTAACAACTCTATCAAACTTTACCTCGGCACTCGTGCCGATCTCTGATCTGTACACTCTCTTCCGCTTCCCAGCGCTTGGTAACTCCCCACGCTTGCTTAGCAAGCAACGCCATGTAGTCAAATCCATATCAAAAACAGGGGGTTTAAGCACATCCCCATATAAATCCACACCTGCCAATCTGCACGCCTCTGTAATCAGGCATGGAAAAGGAAGAATATCTGACTCCAACTCATTTCTTACAATCCTTTGAATCTCCATCTTCACTATAATTCCCACATCAACGGGCTACCTCTCCATGATACAATGCAAAATCTGGGCTGCCTCAAATGGAACTGTAGACCTGTGGGAAACCGGCCTGAGTGAGGAATTGAGGAAGATGTGCCAAAAGGCGGGCTCAATCCTCAAGTTGGACTGCTTGAGAGGGTGTCCCCTAGCCATCCAGATAGTCATAGGAGTGATAGTCAAAGTTGTTAGGTTTTTGGTTGTTGTTGGCATATATTCCATATCAAAACGTGTTTTTCTTGTAAGTGTTTATGTGGTCATGTTGATGATGATACAAAGCTTCAAAGAAAGATTTGACTATGGTACATACAAGATGATGGCTTGTTAAGAGGAAATAAGCTTCATTGCTCATCAAAGGTAAAAATCGACCTCATTCCTCTTACAAGGCATAGGCACACACACACAAATCATTCATATGTGTCACTGCATTGTTGTGCACCATTTATATAACACATTCACATAATTTTGTATGCTCATGCATTGAACTCAAATGCTCATACATTTTAGAGTTGCATGTTCTAGGACTATGTCTAGGAAATGGCATTCATATGTGAACTTGTGTTTGTATGTTTGTGTTTCTTGTGTTTTGGACTTGAACATGGTATTATTTGATTCCTTATTGAGTCCTGTTCATTTCGGTTACTCATACGTTAAGTTTCGAGTCCAAACGATGTAGCTACGCTACTTTTCGTTCTCATTCGTTGAGTTGTGTTCGCCATCATTTTCCGAGATGAATTCTCAACCATTTTTCAAAGTTTCATAGTTTTTGTCGTGCGTGAGGGAGTCACAGTTCGTAATCCGAAAACGGATTCGAATTCGGAGTTCGGATGCCCGAATACGGCTGAAGAACGCGAGAGGTGCGCGGAGGAGGTTGCTCGGCCAAAAGGCCAAGCTAGATGGCCACGTGTGGACCACGTGTGCCACACGGCCAGAGCTCCTCTCTGGCCACGTGTGGCACACGCTGACCACACGTGGAGGTGGCTGATGGTCACTTTTGTTTTGGACAATTTTGCCCTTCTTCCATTCTTTTTAAATCTCTCCATTTCCCTCCATTCTTTTCAAAGAAGAAAAAGTGTGAAATCCCGTCTATGATTTTCTCCCAAATTTTCTCAACTTCCAAACACCATAACTTTCTCATACGGAGTCGGAATTGAGTGATTCAAGTTGGAGATTGTTCGTATTTGAGTCCTCTACCTTTTCCAAGTGGTTGTGCAGCTGTTTGATCGATTTTCTGACAGATCTCCTCAGAAAAACGAACCAGCTCTTGTAATTGAGGTAGAGTTCATAACTTTGTGATTTCATCTTTTTTAACCTCCAATTTGCTTGGGGTTTCTTCTTCTATATGTATATGTTTGTTTAGTGAATGCTATAGAGAAAGGTAGCTTCATAATCAATCTAATTGAATAGTCTTATTAGAGACACATGTTGACTAGAATCTTTGATTCTTTGTTTTTAACATGATTGGGAGTTGTATTGTGATTAGATTGATATCTAGGATTGTTTGAGACTTGTTTGATCAAGTTTATGATTAATAATCCTTTATATGTGACTTTGATCCATGATTGATGAAATCTAGGATTAGAGCCTTTTTATGTGTTTTTAGAGATATATAGGATTGATTTGTTTTTAACATGTCTCCTATATCTAAATCTTTGGCTAGAATAATTGTTGAATACATTTTATGATTCTAGCATTTTTTATGTATGTTTATAACATCTTGAACTTGTGCCTCATGTATATGTTTTGTTCAAGTGTTATTTGTATGAATGAATCTAGTAGTTTTTATGTGTTAATTGTATTCACATGCTCTAGGTTTTCATTCATGTTTTTGCATCTAGATTTCTATTGCTTGTGTTTTCACATCTCTAGATCTAGTTGTTCCATGGAATGTATTGATCACATGTTCTATGTTGTTTTGATTGATTGCATCACTTGCATTCACATGATCACATTAGGAAGTCCTTGTAAAAGGCATGAAGTCTTGGCTAGAGTTGGGATGATGATGAGGTCGTTTGTGTACTCAACAAAATAGTAAAAATGATAGTTTTTGGTTGATTCTTGAAAACTCTATTAAAGCCACTTAATCCTTTAAAAATGTGATTAGATAGCAAAATAGTGAGCAAGTTCGTTCCACAGGGAGTGGAGTGTTAATTAGATAAATTGACTAATCTTAAAACAATAAAACAAATCATAGAGTTGGATAAATGTGTGGTTTCTAAAGCCACCAATGCTAAACTACTCAAATGAAAATACACAAAAAAAAATGTTATGAAAAATAGAATACTCAACACCTTGATAAGAATAGTGATAAAATCAATTAATGAGAGAACTAGGGAATAGATCGATTAACACTTGGATGTGGGTAAGCTACTAGCATCATTAATGTACCAATCTCATTATGTTAACCACTTAGAGGCTTAGATTAGTGGGGTTGATATACCCACCACTAATCTATCCTATCCAATGGGTTCTTAATCACACAAAGGTTGTCAATCCACATGTGAATGTATAACAAATTATTCCACTCAAGATAGCAATCAACAAGTGATATACAAGTCAATTATAATGAATGAAATCTAATTAAATTGAATGAATAGAACACATAAGAGATTCATTACAAGCTAGACTAACCCACAACCAATTGTTCCTCAAATCTATCCCCTAGATTAGGGGTTTAGTTACACATAATTGCAATAAATGAAAAGAAGTAAATGATAAGGAAATAACCCTTGGGTCACCTTCTTTAAGCTCAATCCTTCTTCTCCTCTATGCTCCTAGATGCAAGGAATGGAGGTTGAGGAAATGTCTTGGAATGTGGGTGTTTTGGTGGAAAGTTACTAAGGATTTTGGTGGAGAAATGGTGGGATGAGGAATGATGTAGTGAAGTAATCAAGGTTTTTGTGTTGAGGGTTGGATGGATTAGATGAGTTCAAGAAGAGAAATGGAGGATGATGAAAAATGTGCCATGGAAGATGATCTAGATCTGAAATTGAGTTCTCTGAATTTTTCTCTCTGATTTTCGATGGTTTGAAAGTGAAGAGACGCTCATATATATACTCACTCATGGACATGTACTGGTAACGACTTGATTCGCTGATGTGGAGCCTTGGTCGCTCTTTGGTCGCTATGGCGACCATGGAGCGTAAAACGGTTAGATGAAAAGGTCGCTCTGAAAACCATCTTTCTCGCTCTTTGTCAAGTGGCGAACATGACCAAAATGTGTAGAGGTCGCTCTTTGTGCATCAAGGTCGCTCTGGCGACCATAAGTGGCGACCTTGGAAATGTGAAGAGGTCGCTCTTTGTGCATCAAGGTCGCTCTGGCGACCATAAGTGGCGACCTTGGAAAAGTGAAGAGGTCGCCCTTTGTGCATCAAGGTCGCTCTGGCGACCATAAGTGGCGACCATGCCTTGAGTGCACTAGGTCGCCACTTGCAAGGGAGGTCGCCAGAGCGACCCCAAGTGGCGACCACACCTGATTGTTTTTGTGACCTTCTGTCGCCATGGCGCTCAAGTGGCGCCCAAGTGGCGACCTTTTGATGCTTTTGGGAACTCTTCTGTCGCCATGGCGCTCAAGTGGCGACCTCCATTGCTCATGTGGCGAAAATGCTCTGTTCTTCTCATTTGTGAGACATTTTTGCACAAGTCCTCCACCTTTATCTCAATTGCTTCTGAAACCTAATAAAACCTGAAACACTCAATTTAACAACATTAAACACGGGGAAATGCCCGAGAATCAAGCAAAAAGAAACGGAAATGAGGGCCAAAATCATACCAATTTTGGCTTGATCAAATACCCCCAAACCAATCTTTTGCTAGTCCTCGAGCAAACATAATAACAAGCACACCCCCAAAAACATGCATAGAGATATTTCAAAGGTTTTTACTTCAAATGATCAATGTGCGAAGCCAAAATGAAGAGATTAAAACAGTTATGCCATGGTGAGGATTTAAACATGCAAGAGCGTGTATAGTTATGATCAAAAACGTGCCACCTTAGACATAATTGTACGCAATGCGATCTTACATTCAAAATGCCAAAGCTTCAAAGCAAAGGTGCTATTAGTTTAGAATGTAATTCGCTTTGATACTAAATCTCACCGGATTCTCTCTTCTTTTCTCCAAGACTCCTAGGTTCACTCAAATATGAGCATGTGCAATATGAGTTCATGTTATGGCAACAAATTGATTGCACATGCTAAACATTAAAACGCAATTTTCTGAAAAGTGATCTCATGAATGGAATTGCAAGCCATGAATTAGAAAGAACATGCATCAACCAAATTGTACAAAATGGACAATCCTAAAGATCATGAAGGTCTTTTCTTTGGTTGTAATGGGGCCTAAGGTTATGGTGAAACAAAGAATGGAAGAAAAGGATATCAAGGGACCTAATGATTTCATTAAGGCATACATTCTAATTCTTTAAGTTCCACAAGATTCCCACATATGTTCACACTTTAAGGTGTCCAGGCTCACAATTACACATGTGTATGCTACTCCTATTTTCAACTTGAGTAGCTCAATTACTTCTCTTCCTTTTCTAGGCCCTTTGTGCCTAATTTCTTTATTCCTTTTTCTTTGCTTTTCTTTTATTGCCAATTCTTTTCTTTTCATGCTCTTCATTTCTTTTCTTTCTTTTCTTTTCTTTTCTCATTCTTTACAAGCTTTTGTTTTCTTTTTCATTTTCAAACATTTCTTGCTTTGCAAGACTCCTACACACATTCACATGCCTTGGTACACACCTTATATTTATACATTCAAAATTTTACATTGAGTTCCTAAGCCTTAGCGAATCGTTTGGTCAAGGTAGGTCAAGTATTTTAAGGCTATAAGGTTCATGTAGATGTGGTTTATGAAAGAAATGCTTCAAATGTGTTTGGCTTCAAAGGGGCTTGGGAGCACACATATTCAAGTGGTTGGAAGTGTTTAGGCCAAAAAGGTTTTCACATGCATCGCCTAAAATCATTTCTAAAGATTCGTCCATTAAGCAAAATAAGGCATCCACAAGCAGACCATAATATTCTATGGCAAACAACATTTAGAGCAAATGAGACCAAAACATGCTTGTATGAGTGTTTAGAGTGAGTGTTTAAAGAGTGAATGTTTACAACTCAACGTATGCTTTTAAAAGGCTGTGTTTGTGATCCTCACGGGAATCTCCACTATTAATTCTTAGCCTTCAAGCAAATTTGATCATTCACTCAACATTAAGAGAAAAAGATTAACGCATTTTGTTCAATGACACCCTAAGTGGCATGGTGTTAATCTAAACCAAACACTCACAAACATGCACAATTCCTCACTACATCATGTAAAGAACAATCTCCACAAGCAAAGCATGCTTAAATATGGCAATATCGCAAAAATTTTTGAAAATTTTGGCACACAATTCTTTCGAAAACCAAGCATCATGGTGTTGCGCAAAAGCACCCCCAAACCTAAATTTGACATTGTCCTCAATGTTCAAAGGTGGAAAATAAACAACAAGCGCAACCCACTAAGTTTCAAGCAATAACCCAACAAGCATGAGCAAAACAAAATATCCCATCATCCGGCATATTGCCCTCCAAATATTCATACACAAAATTCCAACAACACATATAGCAAAGAAGCACAAATGTCCTAAATCCACTACCAAAATCCAAATCACACCCTTATTCTATGCGGAAACAAAATAAAGGCAAAAATGAGAAATAAAGACTAAAGGAAAAGAAATGTGAATAAACATAAATCAACAAAAATATTCAACAAAATAATCCAAAAGTAAAAACATAAAACTAGCAATATCCCAACAAAATGATAGAAAATGCAAATGATGAAAAGATAACAACGAATCCTAGGAATGCTAGTAGGCCACTACTCTGAATCATCCTCCTCATCCTGCACTACTCTACCCTTCCCTTTCGGGTCCTTCCTTCTCTGCTCCCTAGCTAGTGCTGCTCTCCTAGACTGCTCCTCTCTCCATTTCCTCTGTGCTGCTGCCTCATCAATAGGAGGACCTCCCACATAACGGGGCCCCTGATCAGTCAAGGAACGGGCCATGGCCTCCTCCAACTGTGTTGCCTCCTCAACAGCAGACTGTGCAGTCTGAAATACAAAGTCAGGCTCCTCTGTGCCATGTCCTGAAGGTGCAGTGGGGGTAGGTGGAATCACTGTGGCAGGCTTCTTCGGTCTCCTGACATAAGGAGTGAGCCTAAGATCATGGCGGAGGTCTGTAAAGCCTGTGATCACTGTCTCACTCAAATCCTGAATAAGGCTTTCCAACCTCAGCTGCCTGTCCTCCAAGGCCTTCTGCCTTCCCTCAATATCAAGTTTATCAGTATGAAGGATATCAAAATCACCAGTCTGAGTCCTCCTAATGCGCTGTACACCATCTAGAATCCGAAGACCCAACGGCTGCCCATGATCATCACAAATAGGAGTCTCCTCCTCCTCATCATCATCGTCCTCATCAGGGATTATTCTCTCAAATTCTTCCCTAACACTGGTTTCGCCCTCTGAACTCCGCACTCTCCTACGTTTTCCCCCAGTAGGCATCTCTCCACGCTTAATCATCAAACGTCTCCAGGTGGTCAAGTCCATATCTGATATGGGGGGCTTAAGTGTGTCCCCGGAGATATCCACACCCGCCAACTTGCAGGCTTCTGTGATCAAACAAGGGAAAGGGAGGATATCTGTCTCTGATTCATTCCTCCCAATCCGCTGAATCTCCATCTTTATGATAATCCCCACATCAATAGGCTGCCTCTCACTAATGCTATGTAGAATCCTGGCTGCCTCAAATGGAACAGTGGACCTGTGGGAAACCGGTCTCAGAGAAGAATGGAGGAAGATGTGCCAAAAGGCGTGCTCAATCTTCAAGTTTGACTGCCTGAGAGGGAACCGCTTCGCCATCCATATGGTCATAGGAGTGATGGTCATCGTATTTGCAAATTCCACCAAATTCTTTACGTACAAAGGATTCGTGGTGATCCCTTCCACCATCCTCTCACGTAAACCTTCAATTTCCAACAAAGTTGTCCCAAAATAGATGTTAATGTCCGGTGCGTTTAAGTACACGGGAACCCCTCTCACAAGAATGGGACCACCTCTCATATACTCTCCCGGATTCATCCCCGCGTAAAACTCTCTCACCAAACCTTCACTGTAATATGGCGGAGTAGCCGCTAATCCTCCCCATCCCAAGTCATTCACTGTTGTTGGGACAGGGGTATCCCTCAAGCTCTCCAAATCAATTCCCCTCTCAGGCCACATTTTCTTCTCAGCAAAAGTTTCCATACGATCATCGAAATTTCTGTTTAGTGTGCAGTCGGGAATTACCCTCTTCCTAGGAGTGTTGGTCTTGCTACCCTTGCCCCCCTTGTTCGGCAACTTCATCTTCGGAGCCATTTTTCACCCCCAAATTCGGACTAACTTTCTGACAGAAATCCGGCAGCACAACGGCACTATAATAACACTCCGGCACTCACCAATGTGCACCACAATCACCCAATTCCACTTCAATATTGTCACAATCACTCTTATATGAACAAATCACACAAAAAAAAATCCAATCCTAAGCACTAATCACTTTAAATCAAACTCAAAACCACCCTTAGTAATTCTAGATGCAATGTAGGACGGATTTGATCAAAAGAATTGAAGAACTAGAGTGAATTCTTACCAAGTTTGGAGATTACGTGCGTGCCACGGCTTTGGAATTGAGAGAATTTGAGAAGAGAGGACTGTTGTGTGTGTGCGGCGTTATGTTTGAGCTGCATCCCTTATAAGTGAACGCCCTATGTCGCCACTTGTGTCCTCGGTCGCTCTGGCGACCAAATGGCGACCAAGAAGAAATTTCTTGTTTGCATGTGGTCGCCATTTGCACAAGTGAGGTCGCTCTGGCGACCAAATGGCGACCATACCTGATAACAAAGGTCGCCATTTGCACAAGTGAGGTCGCTCTGGCGACCAAATGGCGACCATACCTGATAACAAAGGTCGCCATTTGCAACATGTAGGTCGCCCTGGCGACCATGTAAGTGGCGACCTCTGAATTCTTTATGTAAGAGAGGTCGCCATTTGTGTGCAAAGAGCGACCAAATGGCAAACCTGACTTAAAATCCTCTTCTAAGTGCATTTCATCACCTGCAAAGAACAAAATCCACAATAAGCTCATACTTCAACCTCTAACAAGGATGGAGGGACAATTATTCAGAAAAAAACAAAATGAACAAAAGAAAAACACACAACAAGCAAAAATTAAACACAAACATAATTATTCATGGCATGAAATGTAAAAACCGAATATAAATCCAACTACCGCATCATACTATGCGAAATGGAATCATGATGCTCATCATCCAAGTCAATCATGTTATAACTCAATTGTTTCTTGACTACCCAAATTGGTCCTCTAGACTCATCTCGGACTTGATTGACCAAATCCTTCCTAACCTAAATTTGCTTAACATGGTTAGATCTCCTTAGAGGCCTATTTTTATCATTATTGGCATGCTTCAAAAATTCAAAACATTTAGACTTTACATGACCCTTTCTATGACAAAAATAACAAGTTAAAGGATATGAAGGAAATCTTCCCTTTTTCATTGGAGATTTATGTCTTGAGGGACCGTTATTGGTGAGTTCTTTGATGGCTTGATCCATCCGATCTATCTCCACCAAAAAGTCGCACTCCTTTACCTTAGCAACTTTCAAGGACATCTCCTTCTTGCTCAATTCCTCCTTCAACTCCTCAAGTGCCTTGTTCTTGGCATCTACATTCATGAGAGTCTTCCTCATCTTTCTTAAGGATTCTTCCTCAAATTCTTCGGTGAGCCTAGCCAAATCTTCAAGTTCTTTCACCGTCACCTCATTCTCCATTGTGAGAGCCACGTTGACCTTCTTAAGCTTATGATTTTTTCTTGCTAAGTCATCAAGCTTCTTTTCCAAGGCATACTTCTCCGCCTTAAGAACCTCTACCTCAAGCATGAGCTCTTGGTTGGAATTCTTGAGCTCTTCTATTTCCGAGTCACCTATACTCTCCACCTCGGCCTCTTGGCTATCCTTTTCAAACAATTGCACCAAATCACACACCTTTCCACCCGTTAACCTTGGTGAATGCAACTCAACCACATAGCAACTCTCAATGCTTTTTAGGTCATCATTGCATATGGTTATATCGATCTCAAGTTCTTTCTCAAATGCATGCATACAAACTTTCTTCTTGCAAACATCAATCTTCATTTGAGCGGTAGCCATGAATGGTCTACCAAGGAGAACTTGCCACTCCCTAACATCATTTGACTTGTCACCAATGTCTAGAACCACGAAATCCGTTAGCACCATTACTCCTTCAATGACAATTGGGACATCCTTTAGTTCACCACATGATGAAAGTGAGGTTTGATCCGCTAGCATAAGCTTCTTCCCGGATGGCTTCAATCCTACCAAACCCAACCTTTCATAAGTAGAAAGGGGCATCATGCTCACACTTGCCCCTAAATCTAGTACTCCTTTAAGCACTCCACTATTTCCTATTGAAATGGGAATCACAAAGCTTCCCGGATCTCCCACTTTCTGGATGTATGCTTCTTCAAACAACAATGCCTCATCTCTAGCTCCATCTTTCTTGACAAAACTTCCTTCCTTAGCTTGCTCTGTGTGGCTTGGAAACTTCCCCTTTTCTTGCTTTTGAAGAGCCTCGGCGATTTGCCCCATTTGGGTCTCCAATTTCCCGAAGGATGCCTCTAGATTGCCAAACCTTTGGCCACTAGCTTGCATGAAGCTTGTCAAGGTGCTCTCAGCTCTTTGGAACCCTTGCATCATACCTCTCATCTCTTCATCAATATTTCGGCGAGGTTGATACGAGCTTGGTTGAGCATTGTTGTTGTTGTTCCATTGGTTTCCTCCCCATTGGTTTCCTCCTTGGGGAAACCCTCCTTGTGGGTATCCTCCTTGTGATTGGTTTTGCCGGTAGCCTCCTTGTGAGCTATTGCCTTGATTGTTCATTCCTTGTTGTTGACTTGGACGGTAACCCCCTTGTGAGCTACCTCCTTGATTGTACACCCCTTGTTGTTGATTTCCTTGTTGTTGGTTTCTTGGTGGTGGGTTTAGAATGTTGTTGTTGTTTGACCAAGAAAGATTTGGGTGGTTCCGCCATGGTTGAACATAGTTGTTTCCTTGACCTTGGAATCCCATAGCTTGAACTTCCTCGTGCTCTTGACCTTGACCTTGAAAAGTGTCCTCAAACCCTTCATTTTCATTAAATTGCCCGCTAGAGCTTCCTTCTTGTCTTCCTAGCAACTTAACTCCCGCTTTCTGCAACCCCAAACTTTCAATATGAGAAGTTAAGGTTTCCACCCTTTTGTTTATCCTTGAGATTTCAATTGCGGTTTCCGTGCTAGCATTCACATCAAACTTCCCACCTCGAATACTATTGGCATTCCTTTGTTGAGAGTTTTGTGCCAACATCTCATAGATGTCGTAGATCTCCGAAGCGGTCTTGGTATCATAAGAACCTCCACAAGCGTTATCCACCAACACTTGGGAGAACCGAGTTAGACCCCCTTGGAAACAAGACACCTTGTATTCCTCAGTGAACATGTGAGGAGGGCATTGGGCCACAAGGCGTTGATACCTCTCCCATGATTCATGAAATAGCTCCCCCTCACTCTCATAAAAATCGGCTATCTTCACCTTCAACTCCTTTGCTTTCCTAGCCGGAAAGAATCTGTTGAAAAACACCTTGCAAATCTGGCCCCAACTCGTCAAAGATCCCGGCCTAAGCCCCATGAGCCATGTCATAGCCGCATCCTTCATGCAATATTGGAAGCAACGCATTTGCAATTGTTCGCGTGTGAGCCGCATGATGGGGAAGGTCTCTATAATAGCACTATACTCCTTCATAAACTGGAGGCAGTCTTCATTCAGCTTCCCATGAAATGACGGCAATAAGTTGACGTGCATCGTCTTCAACTCATAACCCCTAGCCACCGGGTCTAGCACTATCGGTGATGGTTGGTTCCCGATATCCGGCAAGGCATACTCACCCATGGTCATCCTTTGGCCCCGGTTGGTTTGAGTTTCTTCCGTCATCTCCTCTCTCAAAGGAGCTTCATCTTCCCTACCATGTTGTTGTCCTTCGGTACTCATATCTTGACTTGGAATTGGTTCAAACTCTCTCACACGGCTAGTGCCTTCTAGTGGGGAATGAACACCTCTACCTAGAGATCTCCTACCGTGCATAAAACTGAGCACCTGAAAGAGGAATAAATAAAGAGATACAAGGAAAGAAAAGAAAGTAAAAACAACACTATGAACAAATCAATAATCACAAAACAAAATTTTAAACTAACAATTCACAAAATACCAATAAAATGCGAAGAAAAGTCAATATATGTAATCAACGCTACCGATCCCCGGCAGCGGCGCCATTTTTGATGAGGTCGTTTGTGTACTCAACAAAATAGTAAAAATGATAGTTTTTGGTTGATTCTTGAAAACTCTATTAAAGCCACTTAATCCTTTAAAAATGTGATTAGATAACAAAATAGTGAGCAAGTTCGTTCCACAGGGAGTGGAGTGTTAATTAGATAAATTGACTAATCTTAAAACAATAAAACAAATCATAGAGTTGGATAAATGTGTGGTTTCTAAAGCCACCAATGCTAAACTACTCAAATGAAAATACACAAAAAAAATGTTATGAAAAATAGAATACTCAACACCTTGATAAGAATAGTGATAAAATCAATTAATGAGAGAACTAGGGAATAGATCGATTAACACTTGGATGTGGGTAAGCTACTAGCATCATTAATGTACCAATCTCATTATGTTAACCACTTAGAGGCTTAGATTAGTGGGGTTGATATGCCCACCACTAATCTATCCTATCCAATGGGTTCTTAATCACACAAAGGTTGTCAATCCACATGTGAATGTATAACAAATTATTCCACTCAAGATAGCAATCAACAAGTGATATACAAGTCAATTATAATGAATGAAATCTAATTAAATTGAATGAATAGAACACATAAGAGATTCATTACAAGCTAGACTAACCCACAACCAATTGTTCCTCAAATCTATCCCCTAGATTAGGGGTTTAGTTACACATAATTGCAATAAATGAAAAGAAGTAAATGATAAGGAAATAACCCTTGGGTCACCTTCTTTAAGCTCAATCCTTCTTCTCCTCTATGCTCCTAGATGCAAGGAATGGAGGTTGAGGAAATGTCTTGGAATGTGGGTGTTTTGGTGGAAAGTTACTAAGGATTTTGGTGGAGAAATGGTGGGATGAGGAATGATGTAGTGAAGTAATCAAGGTTTTTGTGTTGAGGGTTGGATGGATTAGATGAGTTCAAGAAGAGAAATGGAGGATGATGAAAAATGTGCCATGGAAGATGATCTAGATCTGAAATTGAGTTCTCTGAATTTTTCTCTCTGATTTTCGATGGTTTGAAAGTGAAGAGACGCTCATATATATACTCACTCATGGACATGTACTGGTAACGACTTGATTCGCTGATGTGGAGCCTTGGTCGCTCTTTGGTCGCTATGGCGACCATGGAGCGTAAAACGGTTAGATGAAAAGGTCGCTCTGAAAACCATCTTTCTCGCTCTTTGTCAAGTGGCGAACATGACCAAAATGTGTAGAGGTCGCTCTTTGTGCATCAAGGTCGCTCTGGCGACCATAAGTGGCGACCTTGGAAAAGTGAAGAGGTCGCCCTTTGTGCATCAAGGTCGCTCTGGCGACCATAAGTGGCGACCATGCCTTGAGTGCACTAGGTCGCCACTTGCAAGGGAGGTCGCCAGAGCGACCCCAAGTGGCGACCACACCTGATTGTTTTTGTGACCTTCTGTCGCCATGGCGCTCAAGTGGCGCCCAAGTGGCGACCTTTTGATGCTTTTGGGAACTCTTCTGTCGCCATGGCGCTCAAGTGGCGACCTCCATTGCTCATGTGGCGAAAATGCTCTGTTCTTCTCATTTGTGAGACATTTTTGCACAAGTCCTCCACCTTTATCTCAATTGCTTCTGAAACCTAATAAAACCTGAAACACTCAATTTAACAACATTAAACACGGGGAAATGCCCGAGAATCAAGCAAAAAGAAACGGAAATGAGGGCCAAAATCATACCAATTTTGGCTTGATCAGATGACTCAGATAGCCAAGCAAGAAGTCTTGCCTAGAGTCGGGAGGACTTGGATAGGTAAGCAAGAAGTCTTGTCTAGAGTCGGGAGGACTTGGATAGACAAGCAAGAAGTCATGGCTAGAGTCGGGAGGACTTGGATAGTCATGCATGGGAGGCTTTCTAGAGGCACGTGTGCCTTATATAGAGAGTTGGCTTATATATTGGTAGGCCCGGGTGTTTGGTTAGACATAGAGTCCGATAGAGCGGGGTACATGGGATGTGTATGCACTCTTGAGGAATTTCTAATCTTCCAACGATGTTGGTTTTGTTATGAGTTCCAATATGTGGTGGTTTACATCATTGAGGGATTTTGTATCTTCCAATAGGGATTGGGTAAACATAGACTCCACATGGGTTGGTGACTAGGATTGGTCATTTTGTGGAATTTCTAATTTACTTTCCAAATATATATAAGTACCCAATGGTTGTAATTCAACCCGTGGATGTTTCCTCCTTGGAGGTTTTACCACGTTAAAAAATCCCTTGTGTTAATTCTTCCTATCTCTCTCTTTTATATTTGTTTATGTATATGTTGTTATCTTGTGACACATCAATTACTTGTGAAGTATATTGATACAAGATTTTGTATAGTGTGATTTGTAAATATATTCTTTTGATCATATTTGTAAATACATTTCTTTTGTATATTGTTTAGAATTTTATGTATAGCAATATTTGTATATACTTGTAATGATTGAACATATATTGATATACAAGTACTATTGCTATTTGTTTTTTATATTTTTTCTTTATACCTCATACAACATATTGATACTTAGACAATGTAGGAATGATCACATGATAACTTGTCTTAGTATGATTCCGTGATGTTTATGTTGTATGTAAGGCTACCTTGAGGGACAAACGTAAGTTTGTTCAAGGGATTGAAATTAGGCGAAAAACCTATTCACCCCCCCTCTAGGTACGTCTTAAGCAATTTAACCTTGTTTTGTATACTTTCAAAAGTGTTTGCAAAATCTATCGAATTCTTCACATATAAAGGGTTTGAGGTAATCCCCTCTACCATATGTTCTCAAAACTCCTCAAAATCCAACAATGTGGTCCCAAAATAGATGTTAATGTCTGTTGCATTTAAATGAATGGGAACCCCTTTAACCAAAATAGGACCACCCCTCATGTACTCACCGGGATTCATCCCCACATGAAACTCCCTCACGAGTCCCTCACGAGTCTCTCACTATAATCTGGAGGAGTAGCAGCTAATCCTCCCCATCCCATATCATTCACTATCATTGGGATGTGGGTATTTACCAAATCTTCTTTTCACTGAATGTTTCAATTCGGTCTTAAAAATTCCTATTCAAAGTACACTCTGAAACCATCTTCTTCTTAGGTGTGGGGACTTTACTACCCTTGCCTCCCTTGCTTGGCAATTTCATCTTTGGTGCCATTCTGTCACAAATTCGGATACACAAAGTCAAACAAAAATCCGGCAGCACAATGATGCTTCAACAATAATCCTACACTCTCCAAGTGCTCCACAATCAATCACAATCACTCCACCAATGTTCCAACACTCCAATATGCACAATACCATCACAAAAATCCAATCATATGCACTATTCACTTCAAATCAAACTCAAAACCACCCCTAGTGTATATAGATGCAATATAGGGCAATTGTGAACGGAAAAATTGAAGAACTAAAGTGATTGCTTACCAATTTCAACAATTTTGTGCGTGCCACGACTTGAGAAGTTGAGAGAATTTGTTTTTTTTTTTTTTTTGTTGTGTGGCATTCTAATTTATGGCGACCATTTATATGATGTTCGCCCTATGTCGCCATTTGCCCCTCTCTATCGCCATGGCGACCTCATGGCCGATAAAAAGAATTCTGGTGTTTTGCATGTTGTCGCCATTGATGCTCTCTGTCGATATGGTGACATGATCAAGTTTGCTTTTGTTGCCATTTGTGCCTCTCTATTGCCATGGCAACAATGTAAATGGCGACAATGAATTATTCCATAAGTGAATGTTGCCATTTACATTGTTGCCGTTTGTCCATGGTGACAAAACAATGACAATCACTAAATGGCCATACTGAGTGCATTTTGGATTGGATCCTGCAATGTATCACCAAATACAACATAAGTTCACAATACACAAAACACGAACAAGGATATTTGAACACTTATTCGAAAAGCAAAACAAGCAAAAAGAAACACAACAAAAGCTAAAATAAAACACACAAATTTTATTCAAAGCATGAAATGTAAAAGTGCAAGTCCGCACTATCGCATCTTGACATGCAAATTGGGACCATGATGCTCATCACAAGGGTTAACCAAGCATTCATTCATCTTTCTCTTGACTACCCAAATTGGTCCCCTGGATTCAACCTGGACTTTGTTCACCAAATCCTTCCTAACCCAAATTTTTTTAACATGGTTAGGTCTTATCCTAGGTCTAGCTCTTTCATGATTAGCATGCTTCAAAAATTCAAAACACCTAGATTTAATATAGCCCTTCCTATGACAAAAATAACAAGATAGAGGACAAGAAGGAATTCTCCCTTTTTGCATTGGAGTTTGAGGCTTTGAGTGACCATCCTTGGTGAGTTTCTTAATGGCTTGTTCCATCCGATCTATCTCCACCACATAATCACACTCTTTCACTTTTGCAATCTTCAAAGACACCTCTTTCTTGCTTAATTCATCTTTTACTTCCTTAAGTGCCTTGTTCATGGCTTCTACACTCATAAGGGTCTTTCTCATCTTTCTTGAGGATTCCTCCTCAAATTCCTCGGTGAGCTTGACTAAGTCCTCAAGCTCTTGCACCGTTGACTCATTCTCTTTGGTAAGAGCCACATTGATCTTCTTAAGCTTATGATTTCTCTTAGCTAGGTCTTCAACTTTCATCTTAAGAGCATACTTTACCGCCTTGAGTACCTCCACTTCAAGCGTGAGCTCTTGATTGACATTTTTGAGCCCTTCAATCTCAGAATCACCTATACTCTATTCTTTATCTTCTTGGCTATTCTTCTCATATAATTGAACCAAGATGTATACTTTTCCACCCTCATTCTTCGGTGGTTGCACATCCACCACATAGTAACTCCCAATGTTTTTTAGATCATTGTTGCACATGATGGTATCAATCTCAAGCTCTTTCTCAAATGAGTGCATAACAACTCTCCTTTTGCACACATCAATCTTCATTTGAGCGGTAGCCATGAAGGGTCTACCAAGTAGAACTTGCCACTCCCTATCGTCATTGGATTTGTCTTCGATGTTCAACACCACGAAGTCGGTTAGGACCACTATTCCATCTATTAGAATAGACACATCTTTTAGCTCCCCATGTGATGATCTTAAAGTTTGGTCTGCTAACATAAGCTTCTTCCCGGTTGGCTTCAAACCTATCAAATCTAACTTCTCATAAACCGATAGGGGCATCATACTAATGCTTGCACCCAAGTCAAGCACTCCCTTAAGCAACCCACTATCATCAGTGATATGGGGATCACAAAACTTTCGGGGGATCATCAACCTTTTATGGAAATGCCTTCTTTAAGCATCATTGCTTCATCTCTAGCTGCATACCTGTTGACAAAATTCCCTTCCTTTGCTTATTCAGTGTGGCTTGGAAACTTTCCCTCTCTTGTTTTTGGAGGGCTTCGACAATTTACCCCATTTGAGTTTCCAACTTTCCAAACGATACCTCTAAGTTGCCAAACCTTTGGCCACTAGCTTGCATAAAGTTTGTCAAAGTGTGTTCGGCTCTTTGGAAGCCTTGCATCATCCCTCTCATTTCTTCATCTATGTTACAACGAGGTTGGTATGAGCTAGACTGATCATTGTTGTTATTGTTCTATTGATTTCCTCCTTGGGGGTATCCATCTTGTTGATATCCACCATGTTGTTCTTTTTGACTGTATCCTCCTTGTTGGTTACCGCCTTGATTGTTTACTCCTTGTTGTTGGTTCTTAGGTTGTGGGTTCAAGATGTTGTTGTTGTTGGACCAAGAGAGGTTAGGATGGTTTCTCCATGGTCGATTGTAGTTGTTTGAGTAGGAATTATTTCCTTGTCCTTGGAAACCAATAGCTGTTAGGGTTTTTGCTCTAAAGCTTGTAATTTGTAAATGTTAATGAAACATAAATAAAAGAAGTAGTTTATTCATTCAAATTGTCTCATACATTTATTTATATCATGTGTACTTAACATCCAAGATTGCTGGATGTAATCTCTAACTGAGTATATGAGTGTCATATACAGAGGTATTCAGTTTGAGATGAGCAATCTATAAAGTCCGTAGACAGCAAATAGAGTTGGGTACTTTATTTGTGGCTAATCTATAGTTGTGGTCCGTTCCGTAATGTACGATGGTTTTAACCTAGACTATTCATATGGTGATATGAGAATGGAGGCACCTTATATGATGTGATCATATAGGATTGGACCATGATCTATATGAATCTCTCACCAAGATCTATTACAAGATGAGATTCATATATATCAACAAATGATGGCTATATATGGGTGATCTTAATCCTGAGTGTCTTATCGACTCCTTCAGGTTAGATCATGGTTTTTGATATACCATGGGTGAGATCAGAGTTGCATTCCTGGTCAATAACTCTGTATGTTGGAATCGCAGTTTGGCTTGTGGTTGGGAAGGTTTGCACACAATAGTGGAATCCACTCCTTCTTGTGAGAAATAGATAGTAGTTCCTTTAAGGGTTGATTCGAGGCTTGAACAATATGAGAGCTCTCCTAATTTCGTAAGGAATGTAGTATTTATCGTTCATTAGAGAATCAATGGTACTTAATGGAAAGATATAATTAGAGGGGTATAACGGACATTA
This sequence comes from Acer campestre, assembly GCA_954870605.1. Lineage (NCBI taxonomy): Eukaryota > Viridiplantae > Streptophyta > Magnoliopsida > Sapindales > Sapindaceae > Acer > Acer campestre. The sequence continues at coordinate 23,010,121 of OX940799.1, read as the reverse complement.
TGACCTAACTCTAATTATGAACTACTTGTGGAGGATCACACCATATGTAATAGCTATATCAATGGACATCAAAAGTAATTAGTTTGTGTAAAAATGTCTACAGTTGAGAAAGTGCAGCTTCAGGTTTTTAGTGGAATAACACCGAAGTTAATAATCATGAAATATTAATTAAGGAGATTAATTAATTATTTCTAAAGATTATTGGAGCTCAAAATACTATGGGTTCATTAGGTCCCCTTGGTAGCCCAATCGATTTAGGTAACAAGGGTCACAGTTAATTAATTGGATTGTCCAATCAATTGTGTTACCAAAGTGACACGTATCTATTCGGGAATTAATTGAATAATGAGATTATTTAATTAATGAATTCAATGATTATAACAATTAAATAATAAGATTATTTAATTATGTAATTAATTATTGATGGAGGGTGTTAGTTGATATTTATATTTGAAAAATGGGATAATATGATTATCTTATTTTTAATTAATTAAATATTAATTTTGAATTTAAATAGTTTAAATTCAAATTAGATGCTATCGGTTAATAAAATAAAATAAAGATTTTGTTTTAAATTAAAAAGATATCATCAGTTTTTTATTTATTAAATGATATATATAATTTTATTTTATTTTTTTAAGTAAGAAAGTGTGCATCAACTGATACACACCAAACTCACGCAAAAAAAAAAAAAAAAAAAAACATATATAGAGGGTGTGGCGGCCACTTAGTAAAAAAATATAAAAGAATATTTTTATTTTTATTTTGTTTCTTGTTCATCACAAACATAGAGTGGCCGAATTCATCTGACAACAAAACAAATGTTGTTTTGTATTTCTATCTTTTACCTTCATACAGGTTCCTGAATACCGTGACGCTCCCACACGCTATTGTCAGTTCCGAGAGATAGCGAGGAAGATCAAGTGGTTTAAATCATCAGCAGATCGTATTAAAGTGAAGGAGCCTCCTACGTTGGTATGAAATAGTTTCTTCTCCTTATTGTTTTCGATTATTACTGTACAAATAGGTTTATTTGATGATTGCTTTTAAAAGTTTTAAAACCTTTCCGCTGCGCAATCTGTAACCCTGGGTTCCTACAATTGGTATCAGAGCCAATTTTTGTATAGTATAATCATATTCGATTGCTCCTGATTGCATGTATGAATGTGTGGGCACTTTCTAATGATTGTATGATGTTTATAATTTTTTTTTTATTATTATAAACATGGTTGATCATTAATTGTATGGTACATTGGGTTTTAAGTTTTTGGAAATTTATTGTAATATTAATTCCGGGTTGTAATTTTTTAATTATATTATCTATATATATTTTTTCTTCGGCTGTAATCGTTCTATGTAAATCATATTTTGTAATATTGTATGAAGAACAAGATTCGAAGACGAAAAACGAAGATAAAGGCTGCTGCGCATTAAGCAAGCGTTGTTGCACGCAAAGACAGCCGTGCCACACAAGCTACTGCGTGCAAGTGTTGCACACCAGCCGTCACCAGCAGGCTGCTGCACGAGTCTGTGCACTTGCCAAACACATGATTGTCATGCAATATTATTGTTGCAGTGCAAATGTTGCACGTTTATTATTATTTTTAAAAAAAAAATTAAAGCAACACATGTGTGCAAATCTTGGTGCAACGCACCATTGCACAAAGAAGTTGTGTAGCATAAGGCAAGCTGCGCGTTTGGCACATGGTGCTGTGCAAAGGCTGCAGCAACACGTACATTTTTGTGCAAACTGCTGTGGACAGCCGCCCCTCTCGAGTGGACGACGGCTACGCATGGAAGCGTAAGGCCGAATGTTCATGATGCTAGGGTTTATTTATTCGGAAGCGTGAATGGGCCGGACTATTTTTATTAATGACTTGGGCCTCAAATAAATGTTAAGTGTAACATATGGGCCTTAGTTTATGATTCATGTGATGGATCACCATTAAAAATAATAGGGTTAATCAAGTTGGACTTGGTTAAAAGCCCATTAGATGCAGAAGATATTATAGATGGACTTGAAGAAAAGATGGATTACAAGAAGACCAAGGAATGCCTTGGATTAATTTTTTGTAATTAGATTTTTTTTTAAAAAGTTAGATAAACCCATTGTACCCGGTCAACTCATGTATGCTTTTATTATGAGATGATTAAAGCATTGCCATGCATATACATATCATTTAGATTAGGTGTGCCTACACATATATATGTTGATATGTCATACATGCATTATAGTCATCTATATTATGTGTTTATATATATATATATATTAATTTGATTAAAATGGGTAATTCACATAATTGGCTATATATTAATGGGATTAGTTTTTAGGAGTAAAAACTTGGTAATTCTCATTAATCACTAATCTAATTATTAAAGAGTTTAATTACTTAGATTAGTAGGGTCCTTTAATATATATTAGGATTAATTTGATTGAGCCCCTAATAATAATTGGACCTAATAATGTGTTTAGTTTTAATAGTTAAAACTTGGTAAATACACATTTAATAATTCTAGTCTTAGTAAATAGTTTACATAGATTAGAATTATCACTAATAAACTAGGGTTTTTTTTTTTTTTTTTTTTTTTTTTTTTTTTTAAAGAGTTAAAAATCAAATTAGTTTATTAGTTATTGGAATAGGATTCTAATAATTTGTGATTAATGCACTTGACGCTTAGATTGAAATTATCCGTTTAATCTAGTTTAATCTAGGTGCATTAATGTTAATAGAAAACCCTTATTATAAAATAGTGAGTGGGAGAGGGATATATGACATTATATCCTGCGGTCTCCATCATTAGTTTAACACCATGAGATTCGAGTGGGGCCTCGTGACGACTTTGTTTTCGTCCTCCCTAAGGAGGGTTTCCATAAGAATCAATACCAAGGTTGACTTCCTAACGGATAGGATTTCTAAGGGGATTTCAGGATTGACCGACCCTAAGGTGGCAATTCTCGAGTTAAGCTCTAAAGATCTGAAATGATGGGTTACGCTCACAAGTTTTCAATTAAATTGGTTAATTATAAACCTAACTGAAATAAATGATGGTTGAATGTTAGAGGAATAAGAGTTATTCTGGTATAACATTTGATTGAGAATGTCTCAATCCAACATGCAAGAATTTGACTGACCCTAAGGCGGCACTTACTTATGGTATGTTGGATGGTCATGGCATAGTAACACTTTTTAGGGTTGTTCTTGTTCATTAACATTTTCATGCATCATGTTTAATTTTATGTTGAACATTCGCACATGTTTTGAATGTATGAATGAATGAATTCTTTATTTATGTTTTTTCAACCATGCCAATTGCACTATTACAAATCATAGCCAATGACAAATTAACTGGTGATAACTACACTAAATGGAAACACAATATCAATGCAATTTTGGTCACCAAGGACCTTAAGTTTGTGCTTACAGAGGAATGTCCTCCAACGCCTACTGTCAATGCCGCACGAACTGTTCGTGAGACATATGAGAAATGGATCTCATCAAATGAGAAAGCCCGAACATATCTGTTAGCAAGTATGACAGACGTGCTCATCACTAAGCACAAAGCAATGGATACTGCATTTAAAATAATGGAGTCATTGCAGGCTATGTTTGGGTAACCCTCTGAACAAAAGCGGCACGAAGCTATTTGTTCCGCTATGCTCGCTCAAATGAAGGAGGGTACATCAGTTCGGGAACATGTCCTGAACATGATGTCTTACTTCAACATGGCAGAGATCAATGGCGGAGCCATTAATGAACCCAGTCAAGTGAGCATCATACTGACGACTTTTCCAAAGAGTTTCGATTAGTTTAAAAGCAACTATGGGATGAACAAGCACTACAAGAAAATTAGGTTTTTATCACGCAATTTTATCACGGTTTTTATTAGCCATGATCAAGTTATAATAGTCTTTTTAATCCTTCATATATTAATGACGTACTTTAAAACCGACATAAAAGTATTACGGTCTTGTAAATATGTCATAATTGGATTACAATTTTTATTAACCATGATCAAGTTATCACACATTTTCATAATGGTGATCAAGTTGTCACACATTATCATAATCGTGATCAAGTTATCACTAATTTAATTAACAGTGATCGACTTATCACATTTTTTTATGTGTAATAATCACATTATTTTTTAGTGTGATAAAGAATGATGTTTTTTTTTATTTGTAGAATTATACTAAACAATAATTTTAAATTCTTAATCTCTCAAATTTGTATCGCGTAATACTTTACAATATAAAATAAAATCAATAAAGTACAAGTAGTCATACAATCTCTTTTTTTAGTGAAATATTAATAACTTAGATTGAAATATTACAACATATTAAACTAAAAAAAAAAGAAAAAAAAAATTTCTGTCAATTTTTCATTTAAGACCATCAATATGTCATTTTGATTTTTTTTTTTAATTACTTTATTTGGAATAACTTTTTTATATGTGTCATTTTTTGTGTCATTGAAATAAGTGGACACAAGTTAATATCATAGGTTTGTCCACATCATATCTTTAGGTTAATATAATACATATTTTAAAAGATATATATCTCCCCACTTTCTCACCATAGCTGTCACTTTCTCCCCCCTCCCACTTTTTTTTCTCTCATCTCTCACTCGCATTCTTCTTATTTTACACAAAAAGAAAATAAAAATAAGAACTCTTGACATGGTGAGTGCTTAATTCTTTTTAATGTATTTATTTATTTTTTATCGATTATTTTCTATGTATCAGTTGTGAATTTGTTATAGTCTTTTAATAAAGAACAATGAATTTTTTCAACACACTTTTTGTGTTTTGAACATGAATATTTAATGTTTATGGAAAATAGAAGATCATGTTCTCTATTTTCAATGAGAAAGTTGATAACAACATGAATAAGAGGTTCGTTAATATTTTGTTTCGGTCTCCTTTTATTTTTCACATTCTTTTATTGTTAAAATAAGTTTTAATTGTGATTTGATGTTATAATGTAGTTTGAGTTGTTTTTTTTTTTTTTTTTTTTTTTGTCAATAAATCATTATTCAAATCTTACTCATGTTGTTTCTCATACTATGCAGCTGTATACTCAAAAGGAAGCCTTGAGGAAGATGAACAAATAAAATTTACACATACTTTTAAATAGTTTTTGAGTAGAGTAGTTTGTATTTTAGGGTTAATTTTTGTGATAGAGTTTTGTATATTTTGATTATGATGTTCATAGTTTTTTTTTTTTTTTTTTTAATTGTACAAAAGCCAAATAATAAAAGAGTATCGATTTTATTTCATTGATATTGCAATTGAAAATTTATACAAAATGTGTAGATACAGAAAACAAAATATTGATGTGATTCTAATGATAGGAAAGTAATAAATTACACAAAATCAATACAATCAAATAATTAAGGAATTAAGCATTGATTGTGGATCAAAAAGCAAGAGAATTAATTTGATTCCTAGAATCATTTACTTTCCTAATAAATGAGATCCTTACTATTATAAATTTACCAAAAATAAAGCCGGATCTCCTTGTAATAAATAAATAAATTTATATATATAATCTCTTCTTAATAGGCATTTGGAAGTCAACTGTCAATGTTGGTTTTACGCCATTATAAAATAATAACGTTTGTAAATCGTCAAAAATATATCATGGATAAAAACTATTATTGATTTATGACGGTTTTTAAAATCTGTCATAAACTAAAAAACCGTGATAAACTTTTTATTACACTGCCTTTAACAACGCATACAAAACCGTCATCAAAACACTTTTATAACGGTTTTTGACTATCATGAATAGCAATTATTCTTGTAGTGAAGTTGAGGTTCAGTTTGACTCGGTTGCTTAATGAGCTTACTATCTTTGAGTCCATGACTAAAGACAACAAAGATAAGACCAATGAGGCAAATGTTGCTGAACCATCTTCTTTTGGATCAAAGAAGAGGAAGAGGTCTGCTGGGAAGGCTAAGGGTAAGCCCAAACCTAAGAAAGCCCAAAGCAAGAAGAAAAAAGGCAAAAAGTAAATGTGATTTACTTGTTTTTGAAGCATGTATAGTGGAAGATGATTATTCACCTTGGATAGTTGATTCGGGGGCCACTAACCATGTTTGTTCTTCTATGCAATAGACTAAATCTTGGACACAACTTGAGGAGAGATCCTTTTCTATGCGTGTTGGGTCAAGGGATGTCATGTCAGCCCGAGCAGTAGGCGTAGTTAGACTACATTTTGGAAGTTGTTTCATTATTTTGGATAATGTATATTTAATTTCTGGATTTATTCGAAATTGGATTTTAGTTTCAAAGTTATTGGAACAATTATATTCTGTTTCTTTCGATAATAAGTTTGTTATTATTGCAAAGAATTACTTGAATATATGTTCAAGATTAAACGAAAACAACTTGTATGTTTTAAGGCCGTTAATATATACTACACTGCTCAATGCTGAATTATTTAAAGTTGAAAACCTAAAACAAAACGACAAAAGATTTCTCTAGAAAACGAAACGTATCTGTGGAATTTAAGACTTGGCCATATCAACCTTGACCAGATGGATAGACTAGTGAAAAGCGGACCTTTAAGTGAGTTAAATGTTGGCACCTTACCTGTCTGTGAATCCTGTTTAGAAGGTAAAATGACCAAGAGACCTTTTACTGGAAAAGGGCTTAGAGCTAAAGAACCACTAGAGCTTATATATTCAAACGTTTGTGGACCGATGAATGTTAAAACAAGGGGTGGTTATGAGTATTATGTCACTTTTATAGATGACTACTCGAGATACAGATATATCTACCTAATGCAATGGAAGTCGGAAGCTTTTGAAAAGTTTAAAGAATTTCGAGTTGAAGTTGAGAATCAGTTAGGAAAGACTATCAAGACTCTACGATCAGATTGTAGAGGTGAGTACCTTGACCAAGAGTTTGAACACTTCATGGTCGGGTATGGGATAGTGTCCCAACTCACAGCTCCTGGTACACCTTAGCAGAATTGTGTTGCGGAGAGGAGAAATAGAACCCTAATGGAAATGGTGAGATCTATGATTAATTTCTCATTATTACCAAATTCCTTTTGGGGATATACGTTACAAATAGCAGCATACATTTTGAATGTAGTGCCATCCAAATATGTTCCTAAGACTTTAAAGTTATGGAATGGTCATAAAGTTAATTTACGACATTTTCACGTATGGGGGTGTCTAGCACACTTGCTAAAGAACAAAAGTTGAAAGCTAGAACCCAAATCTATGGTCTGCTTGTTTGTAGGATACTCCAAGGAGACCAGAGGTAGATACTTCTATAGTTCTAAAGAAAACAAAGTGTTTGTATCGACAAATGCAATGTTTCTTGAGGACAACTATATTAGTGACCATAAATTTCGTTCTAAAATTGTATTGAATAAGTTGGAGCTTGGTGAGACCAGTTCTCAATCAACAAGAGTTGTTGATCCGTTAACATTTGAGAGTTAGATGATTCCTAGTCAGGATACACTACCACCTAGACGTAGAGAGAGGGTTGTGAGACAGCCTGAATGCTATTTGGGTGTAAATGAGGGATAAGATGTTGTCTCTACTGATAGCGTGGATGATCTATTGACATTTAAGAATGCAATGGAAGATCCTGAAAAAGAGGAATAGCTTAAAGCCATGAATCTCGAGATGGAGTCCATGTACTCTAACTCAGTCTAGGAACTTGTAGACTTACCGGATGGGGTGAAACCCATAGGGTGTAAGTGGATCTACAAGAGAAAGAGAAGAGTAGATGGGAAGGTAAAGACCTTTAAGGCAAGGCTAGTGGCCAAGGGTTATACTAAAAAAAAAAGGGTCGATTATGAAAAGACCTTCTTGCCAGTAGCCATGTTTAAGTATATGATCGAACCAAAATTGGTATGATTTTTGGCCCTCATTTCCGTATTTTTAGGCTTGATTCTTGGGCATTATTCTGTGGTTTAATGGTGTTAATTAAGTATTTTCAGGAATTTATAGAATTCAGGGACATTGGAGTAATTTTGGTGAAATAGGGGTAAAAGCGTAAATTATTGAATCAAGATTGAAGTTATTGTGATATTGGAAGAGATCAGGGGACCTATCTGCAATTCGCCACTTAAACCAGTCAGCAGGCGCCACGTCAGCATCACTAAACGGTGCGTTTGGCTTAAGAGAGGGGCGATCAGGTGCATCCCAACGTAGGCTGTCCAACGTGCACCCATATCAGATTGGGCCAGCTTAAACTGCACCCCTCACTATATCTTAGCACACCCCACATGATGTGCAGGCCCAATTCCCTTGCATTAAGTGAAACGGTGCGTTTCACATGGTGAAGGCCCAAATCAGCACAAGCCCAACTCACAGCAGACTCACAGCAGCCCATTTCCTTTGTAAGTGAAACGGTGCGTTTCACCTAATGTGCTGGCCCAAAAATGAGCGACCCAAATCACGCCTAAACCTGACCCTTCACAGCCTAATGCACCCCTATTCCCTGCTAAATGCCCCCCATTCCTATTCATCTTCTTCTCCAAGTTACGAGTTGCTGCCATGGCATTTATTGCCTAAACCCTTGACCGAATGGAGGTCCACCTTCCCGGACCTATCGTCGGCCAGAAACCGACCCAAATGAACGGCAAACCGACCGGCTGGCCGGTCGGTCCATTTCCGACGTCCCAAATCGCTGAAATCTTCAAGCTCCTCCACCACCCACTCTTGTCACGCCATGTCACCAATTGGGTCGCCATTTGTCGTCCAAAGTCGCCATGGCGACAGGGAGTTGATTCCCACACCTGATGAGGTCACCATTTGCATCCCTAAGGTCGCTATTTGTACCCAACCGCGACCATTCTGTTGTTCAACGTTGATTGGCTGTTTTTGGTAGGCAGATTACAGAAAGGCCCCCTAGAGGGGCCAAAATGGTAATTTGACAAGTACAGGGGGTGTTTTGGTAATTAGCCATCCGTTACCTAATTCAAAAAATACTATAAATTCATCCCTCTTTTCAATTTGAAAACCAAGCCTTACCAAGCCTATTCAAGCCTATTCTCTCCTACCATTCTCCCTTTTCTCCATTAATCATCTCCCAAATTCCTCCATTTCTATACTTGGACTTATCTTTTCCATCCAAAACCTCACACCAAATCTTGATTGCTTCCCTACCATTTTCTCCATAACAAATCCTTTGTCACTCACCATAAGCCATCCACCTATCTAGACACATCCTCCTCTTCCATTCTTTGCATCTAGGAGCATCAAAGGAGAACAAGGATCAAGCACTAAAGAAGGTGGCCCAAGGGTGATTTCCTTACCATTTACTTGTTTCTATTTGATTGCTACTATGTGTAATTAAACCCCTAATCTAGGGGATTGATTTGATAAACATTTGGTTGTGGGTTTCTGCTTAAGCTTTGTAATGAATCTCTATATGTTTTCTATTTATTAATTCATTAGATTCTATTCATTATGTGATTGACTTGTATACCCACTTGTTAATTACAATCTTGTTTAGAATAACATGTTATATAATCACTCTTGGATTGACACACTTGAGTGATTAAAAACCCAATAAATAGGATAGATTAGTGGAGGGTATATCAACCACATTAATCTAAACCTAAATTGGTTAACATGTAGAGATTGGTCCTTAAAGTGGCTTAAAAAGCAATGCCCATACCTACTTGCTAATCAATCAATTCCCTAGCATCAACATTAATTGTTTATATCCATTTTTCTTATCAAGATTATGAGTCTTCTATTTTTCATATCACCATATTTTTAGTTAGGTTTATTTTGTATGTATGTTTGATGGTTTGACAAACCATACACTCATTCATCATTTATGATTTATTTTATTGTTTATAGATTAGCTAATTAAATCAACATATTACTCTAATTCCCTATGGAACGAATTCTAAGCTTACCACAATACTCATTTTCAAAACTTAAAATATATTGCGTAAAGATTCATTTTATAAACATTCTTTTGGTAATTCGCAATTTGGTAACGACACAAAAAGCGAGTCATCAGTATATTCGGATTCTTTTATACATTGCTGCCTATTTTGGTTACGAAATTTAGCAAATGGACATCAAGAATGCATTATTGAATGATAATCTTGATAAGAGCATCTACATGATGCAACTAGAGGGATTCATGTCTCCAAATCAAGAGCAAAAAGTTTGCAAGTTGCAAAGATCCATTTATGGACTTAAGCAAGTATCAAGATCTTGGAATATAAGGTTTGATAATGTGATCAAAACCTATGGCTTCGAGCCAAACGTTGATGGGCCTTGTGTATACAAGCGCATCATTGACAAGAAAGTAGTTTTCTTGGTCCTATACATAGATGACATCCTACTTATTGGGAATGATGTGGGAGTGTTGTTTAATGTAAAGGGCTGGCTGGCCAGCCAATTCCAAATGAAAGATTTGGGAACGGCGAGTTATGTTCTAGGGATCCAACTTATACGGGATCATAAGAACAAATTTATAGCACTGTCTCAGGCATCATATATTGAAAAGATTCTTGTGTGATTTTCGATGCAGAACTCTAAGAAAGGTAATTTACCTTCAGGCATGGAGTTTACTTGTCTAAGGAACAGTGTCCTAAGACACCTTAAAAAGTTGAGGATCTGAGATGTGTTCCCTATGCGTCAGCAGTAGGTAATCTCATGTATGCTATGTTATGCACGAGACTAGACATCTGCTTCACAGTGGGAGTAGCCAACATATACCAGTCTAACCCAGGAATAGATCATTGGGTTGCTATCAAGATTATTCTCAAGTATCTTTGGAGAACGAGAAACTATATGCTAGTGTATTCATGACAGGATTTGATCCCGTTAGGATGTACAGATTGCTGATCCATTTACGAAGACCTTACCAGTTAAAGTGTATACGGGTCACCTAGAGAGTCTAGGTTTACAAGACATGTCTCACATGCTTTAGTGCAAGTGGGAGATTGTTCGGGTTTTTGCCCTAAACCTTGTAATTTGTAAATGTGAATGAAACATAAATAAAAGAAGCAGTTTATTCATTCAAATTGTCTCATACATTTATTTATATCATGTGTACTTAACATCTAAGATTGCTGGATGTAATCTCTAACTGAGTATATGAGTGTCATATATAGACGTATTCAATTTGAGATGAGTAAACTAAAGAGTTCGTAGATAGCAAATAGAGTTGGGTACTTTATTTGTGGCTAATCTACACCTGCGGTCCTTTCCATAATGAACGATGGTCTTAACCTAGACTATTCATATGGTGATATGAGAATGGAGGCACCTTATATGATGTGATCATAAAGAACAGGGCCATGATCTATATGAATCTCTCATCAAGATCTGTTACAAGATGAGATTCATATATATCAATAAATGATGGCTATATATGAGTGATTTTAATCCTGAGTGTCTTATCGACTCCTTCAGGTTAGATAGTGGTTTTTGATATACCATGGGTGAGATCGAAGATGTATTCCTGATCAATAACTCCATATGTTGGAATCGCGGTTTTGCTTGTGGCTGGGAAGGTTTACATACAATAGTGGAATCCACTCATTCTTGTGAGAAGTAGATAGTAGTTCCCTTAAGGATTGATTCAGGGCTTGGACAATATGAGCGTTCTCCTAATTCCGTAAGAAATGTAGGATTTATTGTTCATTAGAGAATCAATGGTACTTAATGGAAAGATATAAATAGAGGGTTATAACAGACATTATGACCTAGCTCTAATTATGAACTACTTGTGGAGGATTATACCATATGTAATAGGTATATCGATGGACACCAAGTGTTATTGGTTTGTGTAATGAGAGAGTGCAGCTTCGGGTTTTTAGTGGAATAACACAGAATTTAATAATCATGAAATATTAATTAAAGAGTTTAATTAATTATTTCTAAGGATTATTGGAGCTCAAAATACTGTGGGTTCATTAGGTCCCCCTGCTAGCCTGATCAATTTAGGTAACAAGGGTCACGATTAATTAATTGGATTGTCCAATTAATTGTGTTACGAAAGTGACACGTATCTATTCGGGAATTAATTGAATAATGAGATTATTTAATTAATGAATTCAATGATTATAATAATTAAATAATAAGATTATTTAATTATGTAATTAATTATTGATGGAGGGTGTTAGTTGATATTTATATTTGAAACACGGGATAATATGATTATCTTATTTTTAATTAATTAAATATTAATTTTGAATTTAAATAGTTTAAATTCAAATTAGATGCTATCAGTTAATAAAATAAAATAAAGATTTTGTTTTAAATTAAAAAGATATCATCAATTTTTTATTTATTAAATGATATATATAATTTTTTTTTTTAAGTAAGAAAGTGTGCATGAACTGATACACACCAAACTCACACACAAAAAAAAAAAAAAAAAAAAAAAAAAAAAAAAAAAGCGGCCACTTAGTAAAAAAATATAAAAGGTTTTTTTTTTTTCCCCTCCTCCTCCTCCTCCTCCTCCATCACAAACAAAGAGTGACCGAATTCATCTGACAACAAAACAAAGGTTGTTTTGTATTTCTTTATTTTACCTCCATACAGGTTCCTGAATATCGTGACGCGTTGACACGCTGTTGCCAGTTCCAGGAGATAGCAAGGAAGATTGTTGACAGTGATTTTGGATTGATTCGGTCAACAATAATATATTAATCAAAACGAATTAATAAAGAAATAAATCAATGCATGCAAGACAGATTTTATGTGGAAAACCCTTGAATGGGAAAAAACCACGGCACCCCTTGAGGGCAGGAGAAATCACTATGAATTATTTGTAGTTTACACACTCAGATCTCTCATACAATTTCCTTATTTTCTCTTTATGATCTCGAACCTCTTTTCATGGGATTTAGGGTTCTATTTATACTAGTCCCTTTAAGGTTTCCCGTGTTTATGTCGTATTAATAGGGGAGTTCCTACTTTCAATTATACAAGGAATCTAGAGTTTGTAAGTAACTTTAGGGTTTGCTTCCTGTTTGGACTCTTCTTTGTTAAAACGGTTTGTATCCTATCCGGAATAGGATTTGATCTTCGTGCCTTGTATCTGGTCGAATTCCTGTTATGGGAGGTACACTGGAATAAGGTTACTTTACTGACTGCACAATCCTTGGTGAATGCTTTAGGTTGGCGAACACAGTTTGCCTCCTTGTTGGTCAACCAACTGCGGCGAGCGCTTTTCTAATTTGGTTCGATGGGTGCGCCAGTTGGCACGCCTTTTGATTGTTTTCCCTTTGTTGACTGGTCCTTGAGTTATGTGGTTGCTCTTTAACCCGTCATTAGCATACATTTTGCTGACGTGTCATTTGGTTGAATAAATACATACAACAATACCCCTATAAATACTTCGAGCTGATCCAATATAGGTTAATCTTCTTGGCTTCTTTGGTTCTGCGAGCAGTGTTTATATGTTTTACTTATGCTTTTCTGATTTTCGTCGTTTTCTAAATTTTTACAGACGTTTTCCCTCTCTTTTTTATTTCAGCCACGTGTCACTTCTATCGATGAGTCTTCTTCAACAAGCTTTCATTTTCAACCACAGAATCCCAAACGCTTGGTTCTGACGTGACGCGTTGAAACGATGTGACGCGTTGAAATGATGTCACGTCTGTTGAGAATCCCCGTGGTGCCACGTGCTCAACTTTTGGTGGATGTCTCTCGTCACAGCCTTTACTCACAGGCGGCGGTAATTTATCAACGCCATTTCTAATTATTACTTTTCTTAAATTTTGAATTTTCCCCCTTTTAAGGATGGGACTGTTACATTTTCTTCTCACTTCCTTTGCTCTCATCTTTCTCTTTCTTCTCTACAGAAAATATCCTCTGAAGAAACCCTCCAAATTTTTGTCTCAGAGTGTTTAGGTTTCCAGCATTTTTCTTTCTTTTGTTACAGTTTCTGGGTTTACTTGAAGTGTGATTCTGCTACCCATTTTCTTTTCTTCCAAGAGCATTTCTGGTGAGTTCCATGGATTTTTCTCAACGTGCTTTTCTTTTTAATCAAATGATGCAAGCTCTTGAGCTTGGTGATAAAGAAGTTGCTGATAAAATTGAATCATACTTGCGTAATTTTGACCCAGCTTCTCTTGTACCAATTTCTCTTTATATTCCTTCTAATTCTGAATCTAATGCCCCTGACTTTGCTTTTCCTTCAACTTCTAGCAGCGATCCTTCAGATATGGCAAAGACCCCAAGAACTGGTGGTAGTGGTCGACGGGGGCCTAGAATCCCTAGGGAATCCCTTTTAGGCGCTCAGACGGTGATTGACTCAGATGTCGAGGATCATCGGTGAGATACTCTATGCTTTGCTGCTGATTGCCCAAGCTCTTTTGATATTGAAGTGAATGTGGTCGGCGAGCGGGAACTAGGTAGATATAAAAGAAGATATGATATACCTGATTCAGTTCTCCTTATACCTTCCGGCGAGCGGGCAGCGTGGAATTTGTCGAGCAATGCCGTTGCTATTTAAGGATCGATGTTAGGCTGTGGGGTGACTCTTCCACTTCAGCCGTTTATAGCCAGATTTCTGGCTGATGCTAAGCTCGCTCCTACTCAGCTTTCGTTGAATATCTATAGGATTTTGATGGGCTTGTGCGTGATGTGGAAATCGATGGGTCGAAGGTTGCCGACACCTCGTGAAATCTGTCACTTCTACGTTCTGAGGCAATTCGGCCATGGTGGTACCTATTACCTTCAATCAACTGCCGTGGAGAATTGGATCCCTGAAGGTGTATCCAATCCTGGGCAAGTGGAGATCTCTAGTGACGAGAAGAAGAAAGGCTTCATCTGGGGTTTCCTTACCTCGAACAAGAGATGGAAGAACAGTTGGTTCTTCATTGGTGGTGAATGGGGAAGAAATACCCCTACTGAAGCTCGTTGCAACCTTCGAACGAGCAAAGTTCCAAGGCATTTCACATCTCCTGATGCTTGGTCAAAAGCTTCACCTGCTTTGACTCCACACGAGGTAAAAAATGTTGCGGAGGCTGCGGTGGTCGGTTTGGCCAAGAGAGGTCAAGAATTTCTTCTTAATGAGGCCAAGATGGTTACTCATGGCATTTTCCTGCGTTTGTCTGCAAGGCGACGCCGTTGTAAGTTTCTTTAACTTTATCCTTGACCTGTTTTGTCGATTTGCATTATGTAACACTTGTTCTTTGTTTCTCAGTGAGCGAATTTGATGTTGTTTGTGACGAACAAGCCCGAGCAGTGAAGAATTCTGAATCTGCTAGTCAAAGACATGCTGCGGGCTTGTCTAAGGAGGGAGTCGCACCACCCGAGGGTGATGATTCTCAAGATGATGGAGGGGCAGGTGGCGTTCCTGCTATTGCTGAGGTGGTTACCCAGCCTCGTGGAGGTGGAGTGGACGCTCAGCCACCTATCCCTAGTCGCAAAGGGAAAGAAAAAGTTGGGGCCCCTACGGTGAGTGCAGAAGTTCCGATTTTTGATGCTAGCATCCCGGAGCCCCCTGAGGACCCTTCTAGCGACCTTCACCCAAGGAACAGTTGAGGGAAGCGCCCTGCAGAGAGTACTCCTGAAGTGCCACTCGTCGTTTAAAACAGGCATCGAGGGTTGTTCAGTATGTAGTCTCGTCGGATGGGGAGGGAAATGGCGAGCCTATACATTTTAAGGTTCCTCTTGTTGGCGAAGCTAGCTTTGGAGTTCCTCCTATTGACGAGGCTGGCTCTGGAGTTCCTCTCGGGCCTGCCCAGGCTATGGATTCGACCCCTCGACCGGAGGAAGTTGGTGGCACAAGGACTGCATCCTCTTCGGCTGCTCAAGGTCCCATCTCCGACAAATCTGGCCCTCAGCACCACCGACGGATATTAGAGTGTGGGGTACTGCTGCACATGAGGATACCCCCAGGCCTTTATCTCCCCCAACGTAGGGGGTAAGGATGCTGCTGCTCCTGCTGACACCCTTGGTCCATCATCTGCCCCTGCTGCGGATTTAGGAGGTTCCTGCAAAGGGCCATCTGTAGCTTTAGCTGATCGAGGCGAGGGGTCAGGGGTTGTTTCCCTGTCTGATTTTTCTCCTATCGAGCTCCTGAACCATTTTATAAGTAACAACATTTATTTTGGTGAGGGTTGGGAGCACGTGAAGGAGAAATCGTGTAACAAGAAGATGGAGTTCTTTTTCAACTGTCATTCTTTGGTAATTTCTTTAACATCCTCCTCTTTATTCTCTTCTTCTTTCCCCCTTTTTCTACATGCTATCATCTTTTAACTTCATTTCTCTTGTAGATGATGTCGGAGATGGCGAGTAGCTATCGGCGAGGGAATGCGACGTCGAGGGAAAATAAACGCTTGCAAGACCAAGTCTCCCGCTCGACGGCCGAAAAACTTTCAGCTGAAGCATCTCATGCCCAACAAATTACTCAGCTGTGGGAGTCTGCTGATGGGTTTTTAGCCGCCCAGCTTGCTGCTGAAGAGAAATTGCTTGCTGCTGAAGAAGAGATCAAGTTGCTGAAGGAGCAACTTTCTGGGAGTCAGGACTCGCTTACTGCTCGCATGGAGGCAAAGAGGTTGGCAACGGAGGCCAAGGAAAAAGCCGAGCGCGAATCTGAGGACCTGCGGCACTAAAAGGCTTCTCAAGATGTTATTTTGAATGACCTGAAGGCCGTTTTAGAAGTTGAAGCTATTGACCGCTTTAAGAGGTCTCCTGCGTACGATGCGTTTTTCCTTCGCGAGTTTGAACGGGGCATGCAGCAAGCCAAGAGATTCTTCACCATGAAGGACCACTCTAATGAGAAAGCCCTGAGGCGTTATGACAGGTCCCTTCAGCGACACATGGATGGTGCAGTGCGCTCGGTTAAAGATCAGTTGAAGCGATGGAAGGCCCATTGTCGCTATACATAAACAGAGTCTCATCCCATGCATCTTGAAATTCCTACCAAACGTGCCTTTAATACTTATTATTCTGGCCAGAAGGGGAGTTTCATTGGGTCTGGTGCTGAGCCTGACTTGGGTCCTGTTTCTGGCCGGGATTATACGCCTTTCATGCTTGAAGGAGATGAAGAGGTCGTTTGGCCATCGGAGGATGAGGTGAGCGATGAAAAGGAAGACGATGGGGGCGTTCCACTGGCGAGCGCTTGATTCCTTTGCTGATGTATATTTTATTTTCTTTTATTTTGACTTTGTAAACACATTTGATACAAGTAAATAAAATATCAGTTCTTTTTAATGTGTTGCGTTCCTTGTTTGCTATATTAATTCCATGTGTTTTTCGTTCAGCTGCCATTGCTGAGTTTCTGGCCCAGTCTTGGAGCCTTTTATCACTTAGCTTATAATTGCTTAGTTTTATTCTACCCAGTGTTTGTCAGGACGTGTCCGACCATACACCAAGTTTTGCGTAAGCATACTATTGGGACGTCTCCCGCTTTTGCTTACTACTTTTAACGCTAGTTTGTTTTACCCCCAGCATTTTACATTTTCAGGGTGTATTCCCTGCATGTTGTTTGTTGAATGTCTCTTGCATTCTGGGGCGTCTATGCTTTTATTATCGATGGCGATTGCCTCCCTTGCGGCATTTTCCCTAGCTCAAGCTGCTTTTGTGGCATTTTTTGCCCTCAGCCTGCTATAATGCGGGGTATTTCCCTATTTTTATTTCTCTGGTGTTCACTGAGTTTAGGCAATTCGCTCTATTTGTACTGGCGAGCTATTCATTATGGCTGACTCATGGTTTCAGCGATGGTATAAATTTTAGTAATAAATTACTCTTTATTTCCTGTAATTTTTGACATCAAAAAATAAAAACTTCTAAAAAGATAAAATGGAAAGAACAGAAATAACAAATGGTCTTTTTCGATTGAAGCATCAAGGATAGTAGATCTTCAAATATTGAGCATTGCATGGTCGGGGCAGCTCGCCGACTCCTCTTCGGGCAATGTAGTATGCCCCATGGCCTGCTATACCCGTGATGCGATATGGCCCTTCCCACTTGTCTGCGAGCAATCCTGCAGTTTTGTCTTTGGTTCCTGGTGTTACCCTTTTTAGTACCAAGTCCCCGAGTGCAAATCTTCTGACTTTCACATGCGAATTGTAGTACCTCGCTGCTCTCTGCTGGTAGGTTGTATTCCTTATCTGAGCATGTTCCCTTCTCTCTTCTAGTTCTTCTAAGCCATATTTCAGCATGTCAACGTTAAGTTCAGGTTGGAAGAGTTGTGTCTTTGGTGAAGAAAACGCTGTTTCGACCGGGATGACTGCTTCAGTTCCGAATGCCATGGAATAGGGTGTTTCTCCAGTGGAGTTTCTTTTTGTCGTTCGGTATGCCCATAGTACCTGTGGTAGTTTTTCTACCCAACTCCCCTTTTTGACAGCTAGTTTGGCTTTCAGGTTGTGCTTGATGATTTTATTTACTGCCTCAGTTTGCCCGTTTGTCTATGGGTGAGCTGGAGAGGCATAGTAGTTGTTGATTCCATATTTCTTGCATAAATCTCTAAATTTTTTGTTGTCAAACTGCGTCCCATTGTCAGTGATAATGGTGTTTGGTATTCCGAACCTGTATATAATGTTTTTATTCACAAAGCTGGTTGTATTTGCTTCTGTTATGTGCACTAGTGATTCGGTTTCTACCCACTTAGTGAAATAATCCACCGTTTCAATGGCGTGTTTTACTCCTCCTGGTGCTATGGGCATTGGGACGATCAAATCAATTCCTCATATGGCGAACGACCATGGGGAGGTGATACTTTGTAAGCGTTCGGGTGGTTGGCGAATGTTATTTGCAATCTTTTGGCAAGCTTCACATTTGGTCGCTATTCTTTTTGCATCAGCGAACATGGTTGGCCAATAGAACCCCTGCCTTAGTGCTTTATGGGCTAGACTGACGCTTCCCGTATGATTCCCACAGCTCCCGATATGTATACCCTTCAGGATTCCTTCTGCCTCTTCAGGTCCGACACATCTTTGCAGTACCCTCGAATACCCTATTCTGTACAGCTCACCGCTGAGGACTGAATATCTTGTTGCTCTATATCTCAACCGCTTGGCTTCTAATGAGTCATTTTGGATGATGTCATTGATCAGGTATTCTTTTATTGGGGTCATTCGGCTGTTTGGTTGGTTCGTTCATGATTACCCCCACTTTAGCCTGTTTGGTTATGCTTGGTTAGAGTAGGTGTACCATGGGGATTGTTCGGGGCCAAATGTTGACCGTGGCTGACGCCAACTTGGCCAAAATATCTGCCTGTTCGTTCTCTTCTCTTGGGATCTGAACGATCTTATATTATTTGAATCGTCCCAATAATTCCTTTACTAACTTCAGGTAGGCGATCATGTTTTCGTCACTTACTTGGTATTCATCAAGTACCTGGTTGACGATGATTTGAGAATCGCTGAAAATTTCTATCTCATCAGCTCCTAGGGCTGTACATACCTTTAATCCCGCTATCAACGCTTCATACTCGGCTTGGTTGTTGGTGGCTTTAAAATCAAACCGCAAGACACATTCTACTGAATCTCCTTCTGGGGTTGTGACCACTATCCCTGCCCCACTGCCGTGCGTGTTTGATAAACCATCGACACAGAGTTTCCAACGAAAGTTTTCTTTTCTTGCTCTACCATCATTTTTGCTACTTCGGTGTCCGGTTCGGTGAATTCTGCCACAAAATCTGCTACCGCCTGGCCTTTGATTGCTGTTTTTGGGATAAACTCTACATCAAACTCACTTAGCTCAATGGCTCATTTTGTAAGTCTACCCGATACTTCTGGTTTTTGTAGAATCATTCTTAGTGGGCAGTTGGTGTACACCCCGATTTTGTGTGCTTGAAAATATGGCATCAATTTCCTTGCTGCTGTTATTAGGGCGAGCACCATCTTTTCAGCTGGTGAGTATCTTGTCTCAGCTGGCACAGTGCTTTGCTGGTGTAGTACACTGGTTTCTGTATTCCATTTTCCTGTCTGATTAGTACCGAGCTAGTAGCCGCTTCTGGGACTGACAGGTACAAGTATAGCATCTCTCCTGTGATTGGTTTTGACAGCAGCGGTGCTTGGCCTAGGTATTCTTTGAGGGCAAGAAAAGTTTGTTCACAATCTTTATTCTACTCGATTCCTTTCCCTTTCTTAAGAGCTTTGAAAAACGACAAGCATCGATCCGTTGATTTTGCTATAAACCTGTTCAGCGATGCCAAGCATGCTGTGAGTTTCTGGACGTATTTCAGGTTATTTTAGGAAACCATGCCAGCCAGTGCTTTGATCTTGT
Organism: Acer campestre; assembly: GCA_954870605.1. Taxonomy (NCBI): domain Eukaryota; kingdom Viridiplantae; phylum Streptophyta; class Magnoliopsida; order Sapindales; family Sapindaceae; genus Acer; species Acer campestre. Next base: position 22,989,937 of record OX940799.1, on the reverse strand, counting down.
CAGGGTTCACTTCTATCCCTCTTTGATGCACCTGGTACCCGAGAAATTTACCAGATGGCACGCCGAACACACACTTTGAAGTGTTTAGCTTCATTCCGAATTTGGTTAATACCTCGAAGGTTTCCTGCAGATCATCTACATGTCTGTCGGCTGTGATACTCTTGGTTAGCATGTCATCGACGTATACTTCCATATTCCTACCTATTTGGCTGGCGAACATCCTGTTAACTAACCGCTGGTACGTTGCCCCAGCATTCTTCAGGCCGAATGGCATGAGAGTATAACAGTACAACCCTTGGTCTGTGGTGAACGCTGTTTTTTCCTCATCTGGTTTGTGCATCTTGATTTGATTATAGCCTGACTATGCATCCATGAAACTTAGTAGCTCGTGTCCGGCTGTTGCGTCGACCAACTGGTCGATTCTTGGTAATAGGAAGCTGTCTTTAGGGCAAGCTTTGTTCAGGTCAGTGAAGTCTACAAACATCCTCCACTGATTGTTCTTCTTCTTTACGAGCACAACGTTCGCCACCCATTCAGGATATTTGACTTCTTTGATCGATCTTGCTGCGAGAAGCTTAGATATTTCTTCCCTTATTGCCACACTTCTTTCAGGGTTGAAGCTTCTCATTTTCTGTATCACCGGCTTGCATTCTTCGCTTACTGCTAGATGGTGTGTGGTTACGTTTGCATTGATCCCTAGTATATCTTCGTGGCTCCAAGCAAAAATCTCCTTGTATTCCCTCAGCAGATTCATCACACCTGTTTTGACCTGCTTCGTCAGACTTGCTCCAACCTTGACGGTTTTATTGGGTTCCTTTTTGTCCAGAATGACGGTTTCGGTTGGTTCCTCTTTTTCTCTGTTGGTTTTATCCCTCGGGTCTAGCTCAAATGTTTTGAAGTTTTCCTCTCATGCCTCTTGATCGAGTTGAAATATGCCCAAGGCATCCGCTCCAGTCTTGTCTTTAAAGATCGATAGGTTGGCTCGGCGAGCCATTTCCTACAACCCCTTGAGCTCCCCAAATCCGAACTTTGTCTGGAATTTAACCTTAGTGCATGGGTGGATGTGACTGCCAGTGCTTTGTTCAGGAATGGTCGGCCGAGTAAAGCATTGTATGGCCAATTGTAAATGTCAACAACCACGAAATCCAGTAAGATAGTCCTCCAACAAGGCGCTGTTCCAAATCTTATAGGTAATTTCACAATTTCTAAGGATCTTACTTCTGCACCTCCGAATCCTTTTAGGGGTACGTGGAATGGTTCCAAATCTTTTCTGTCTAGCCGAAGTTCGTCGTACACCCTAGCCCTCAAAATGTCATTGTCTATCATCAATCGGAGGACATCCCTATATGCTATTTGTACCCCCACAACTATTGCATCGTTGGGCTTGGTATCAATTCCTTCTGAATCCTCGGCTGTGAAGATTATCGGGTCATGCCCTTCTTTTGCTCTTTTGTGGTGTTTTTGCACGGAATTCACTTCTAGGTCCCTATTTTTGTACATTACTTCCCTGACTTCCGACATCCTTTCTCTATTGCTTCTGCCAGTGAGAAGTCTACCAAAAATAGTGTTTATCGCCGTGTTAGGGCTGCCTTTTCTTGGGCTCCTTCTTTCTTGTCTGCCTCCTCGATGGCTGTCATGGCGACCGGTATTTTGATCTCCCTTTAGGGTGAAATCCTTAAGGTGCCCTTCCCTGATCAGACTTTCAATATGATCCCGCAACTGGAAGTATTTGGAGGTGTCATGCCCGTGGTCCTTGTGAAATCGACAATATTTTGTTGTATCCCTCCGGGCATTGGTGGACTGCTGTCGTGGATATTTGGCGAGTCCCTTGTCCTCTACTACAGACAGTATGCCTTCCTGTTCGCCATTTAGAGGAGTGTAGTTACTATACCTACCTCGGAACCTACTGGTTCTGTTACTACCCCGACTCTCTCTAGGCTGATTCTTTCGGCTCTTCTCTTCTCTTTGGCGATCGCGCGACTGGCACTTCGTCCTATCATCCTTGGATTCAGGTTTTATATCTGGTTTGTGATCGTGGACGTAACTACCCCCTTACGCTACTTCTTCTTCTTCATCCAATGTATAGTCTCCAGCTATATCCATCATCTCCTCATACGTCTTTGGCCTGTCCCTTCGTAAATCGAAAGACAGATGACCACTTTGCAGTCCATTGGTGAAAGCTGCTATGACAGCTACGTCGCTTGTATCTTTTATTCGGGCGACTTCCTTTCCAAATCTGGCCAAGTATTTCTTGAGTGACTCGTTACTTTCTTGTTTCAAGTTCGACAGATGAGCTAATGACTTTCTCCTCTGTACACTTCCCATGAATTGCCTTATGAAAGCCTTGCTGAAACTAAAAAAGTTGTTTATATTCCTGGCTAGTAGGCGTCCAAACCATCTGGAAGCAAGGTCACTGAAGGTTTATGGGAATGTTAGGTACAAGCGGCCGTCATTGGATGCATACTGGGCCGTGACATTACAGAATCTGTGAACATGCTCTTTCGGATCCCTGTTTTCCTTATATTGTTTGATGGTTGGCATTCTGAATCTTTTTGGGAACCGGGTGCGAGCTATATGGTCGACGAACGGATTGTCGGACTCATCATCTGAAGAAACATTTTGTCCATACCACTTGGCCATTGCTGAGACCTTTTTTGAGAGCTGTTGGAGGGTGACGCTTCGGTGACCAGTCGGCTCCCCCTCTTGGTTGAGCCTGCTTTTGATTGTCATCCTCCGGTAATCACCTTCTCTACTGTCAATACTTCTGTTAGCTTCTAGATTATCTGTACTTTCGGACCTCTGCTGTCGTGCTCTTTTCGACTGTAATCCCCTTCTCAGCTGAGGACTCCTGTCTCCTGATGAGATTGATTGTCGTCTCTGATGGTTCCTGTTAGATCCATCATTGGTGACTTCCCCATGCGCTAGCCCGCAGTCCCGCTTTTCTAGGAAGTCCTCTTCAAGCAGACCCTTTCCCTCAGCTGAGGACTCCTGTCTCCTGATGAGATTGATTGTCGTCTCTGATGGTTCCTGTTAGATCCATCATTGGTGACTTCCCCATGTGCTAGCCCGCAGTCCCGCTTTTCTAGGAAGTCCTCGTCAAGCAGACCCTTTCCCTCTTTTGCCTTCTTTCTTCCAGGACCTCTGGTGGGTCCCGGGGTGCTTCCTCCACAGTTGGTTTTGCTTGAATGCTGGGAGTTACGACATGGACTTCTGATCGCAACCTTCTTGGAAGGTGATTCCCAAGCGTGCTAGTTGTCAGCTCATAAGGAGATGAGGCTTCTAACCCTATAGGGAGCGTGAGACCAATTTTGTTGGCTTCATTGGCCAAATTCACCAGTGTAGTGTGAAAGTGTTGTAAAGTCTCGTTGGTTACTCTACTTCCCGGAGTCACTGCTGATTGTTCTCCTGTTGCCAACGTTTCCTCTCCGAGTACCACAGCCTCCTCGGGGATCTGATCGTTGCTGGGAATTTCCTCTCTATCGTTGTTGTTGCTCATGTTGTGCCTGTTTGTAAGGATTCCTGGAAGTTTTTTATTCTGAAAACCCCCCTCCTTCTAGCGCCAATTGTTGACGGTGATTTTTTGATTGACTCGGTCAATAATAATATATTAATCAAAACGAATAAATAAAGAAATAAATCAATGCATGCAAGACAGATTTTACATGGAAAACCCTTGAATGGGAAAAAACCACGGCGCCCCTTGAAGGCAGGAGAAATCACTATGAATTATTTGTAGTTTACACACTCAAATTTCTCATACAATTGCCTTATTTTCTCTCTATGATCTCGAACCTCTTTTCATGGGATTTAGGGTTCTATTTATACTAGTCCCCTTAGGGTTTCCCGTGTTTATGCCGTATTAATAGAGGAGTTCCTACCTGCAATTATACAAGGAATCTAGAGTTTGTAAGTAACTTTAGGGTTTGCTTCCTGTTTGGACTCTTCTTTGTTAAAACGGTTTGTATCCTATCCGAAATAGGATTTGATCTTCTTGTCTTGTATCTGGTCGAATTCCTGTTATGGGAGGTACACTGGAATAAGGTTACTTTTCTGACTACACAATCCTTGGCGAACGCTTTAGGTTGGCGAACATAGTTTGCCTCCTTGTTGGTTGACCAACTGTGGCGAGCGCTTTTCTAATTTGGTTCGATGGGTGCGCCAGCTGGCACGCCTTTTGATTGTTTTCCCTTCGTTGACTGGTCCTTGAGTGACGTGGTTGCCCTTTGACCAGTCATTAGCGCACATTTTGCTGACGTGTCATTTGGTTGAATATATACATACAACAAAGATCAAGTGGTTCAAATCATCAACAGATCGTATTAAAGTGAAGGAGCTTCCTACGTTGGTATGAAATAGTTTCTTCTCCTTCTTATTGTTTTCAATTATTACTGTACAAATAGGTTTATTTGATGATTGCTTTTAAAAATTTTAAAACCTTTCCGCTGCGCAATCTGTAACCCTAGGTTCCTACAATAGCTTGTACCTCATATTGTTCTTGCCCTTGATTTGTGTCATCAAATCCTTGATTCTCACTGAATTGATCATTAGAGATTCCCTCTTGTCTTCCTAACATCTTCACTCCCACCATTGGAAATCCCATGCTCTCAATATACGATGTCAAAGACTCCATTTTCTTGTTCATCCTAGAAATCTCAATGGTAGTTTCCATGTTAGCACTCACATCAAACTTTCCACCTCTAATACTATTTGCATTTCTTTGTTGAGAGTTTTGTGCTAGCATCTTATACATATCATATATCTTAGTGGCGGTCTTCGTGTCATAAGAGCCTCCGCAAACATTATCCACCAAAACTTGAGAGAAACGAGTGAGACCACCTTGGAAGCAAGATACCTTATACTCCTCGGTGAACATGTGAGGAGGGCATTGGGCCAAGAGAAGTTGATATCTCTCCCATGATTCATGAAATAACTCTCCTTCACTTTCATAGAAATCTGTAATCTTAACCTTCAACTCTTTTGCTTTCCTAACTGGGAAAAACCTATTGAAGAATACTATACAAATCTGACTCCAGCTTGTTAAAGACCCCGGCCTAAGTCCCATTAGCCACTTCATAGCCAAGTCCTTCAAATAGTATTGAAAACAACGCATATGCAATTGCTCACGAGAAAGATGCATGATAGGGAATGTTTCAATAATTGCACTGAATTCCTTCATAAGCTGTAGACAATCTTCGTTCAGTTTCCCATAAAAAGTAGGCAAAAGATTGACGTGCATCGTCCTAAACTTATATCCTCTAGCAATAAGGTCTAGAACAATCGGCGACGGTTGATTCCCGATAGCTAGTAGTGAATACTCTCCCATGGTCATCCTTTGACCATGGGTAGCAGGAGTTTCTTCAGTCATCTCTTCCTAAGAGGGGTTTCTTCCTCTCTCCTAGGTTGTTGTCCTTCTGTACTCATAGCTTGCCTAGGAATCTCTTCAAACTCTCTCACACAGCTAATACCTTCCAATGGGGGGTGTACTCCTCTACCTAAAAACCTCCTACCGTGCATATAACTGAATACCTGAAAATGGAATAGATAAAGAAACACAAGGAAAAAGGTAAAAAAGAACTATGAAAAATTTAACAAACAACAAACAATATATTCAAAATAATTACTAACAATCTAAACTACAAAAGTAAACTATAAAGAGAAGTCAATCTATGTAACAAACGTTACTATTCCCCGGCAGTGGCGCCATTTTTTGATGAGCCATCATGTGCTCACAAAAACTATGTTTTAATTTGATCTTTTGAAAACTCTTTTTTAGCCATTTAAAATCCTTTAAGGTATAAATTTATAGCAAGTGGTAAGCAAGTTCGTTCCATAGGGAGATAGAGTGTTATATTAGATAGATTGACTAATCTTAAACAAAAAAATAAAAAAAAATAAAAAAAAAATCATTTAATGTGATAGTTGTGTGGTTTCATAAACCACCAAATTTACTACTAAAATAAACATGCAAAAATGATAAGAAAAAAAGAAGACTTAACAATCTTGATAAGTGAAATGGTGAAAACAATTAATAAAGATGCTAGGTGATAGATTGAGTTACTAGTGAATATGGGTAATGCATTCAAAGCCTCATTAATGGACAAATCTCATATATGATAACCATTTGATTTCTAAACTATGCTTAGGTCATAACTATGAACACTAAGCAACTTCCCACCAAGATGCCTAACCGATTAAGGAGAGGGGGTCAAGGTGGGATTGGTTGGATTCAAATAGAGGTTTAGACTAGTGTGGTTCCACTAGTCTATCCTAATCACTAAGTTCTTTAACCAATCAAGGGTGTCAATCCAAGATTAGTTGTGAAACTAATTATCCCACATAAGAGTATGATCCACTAGTGATATACAATGCAAATCATACAATATATAGAATCTAAATATAAAGTGAATAGAAATCATATAAAGATTCAATTACAAAAAGCTTAGCAAAATACCCACAATCACAAGTTCCTCAAATCTATCCCCTAGATTAGGGGTTTAGTTACACATGATTACTATCTAATAAAAAGAAGTGATAGGTAAGGAAATCACCCTTAGGTCTCCTTCTTTAATGCTTGCTCCTTCTTTTCCTTAGATTGCTCCTTGTGCAAAGAATGGTGGAAGAAGGATGTGTCTTGGTAGATGGTGTCTAATGGTGAGTGACAAAGGGATTGAAATGGAGAGAATGGAAAGGGAGGAGTGATTTGGTGAAGTAATAAAGATATTATGTTGACGTTTGGGATGTAAAAGGTAGTTCAAGATGAGAAAATGGAGGAGGTTGAAAGATGAACTATGAAGGAGAAAAACTAGATCTAATACTCTGAAAATTCGTGCTTAAAATTATGCTTCGATCCCCTTTCAAGTTGAAGAGCCAGAGTATTTATATTGGCACTTGGATATGTATTAATAACTGCTTGAAATGATGATGTGGTGCGAATGTCGCCATTTTGTCGCCATGGCGACCTTGTGGCGCAAAACGGTTATGCATTCTGAGATTCAAATGTCGCCACCAAACTCATATTTTTCACCCTAGAGCAAATGGCGACACTGTGTGTATTTTTCAATAATGTCGCTATTCATCACTTCAATGTCACCCCTAGAGCAAATGGCGACACTGAAGTAATTTAGTGGTGTCGTCATTTGCCATTGAGTGTCGCCATGGCGACATGCAAATGGCGACACACCTGATACTTTCAATTCCTCTGTCGCCATGGCGACCATAGGGCGACATGGGGGTGACACACCAGATGCTTGAATAATTCCTTTGTCGCCATGGCGACCAAATAGCAACCTCCTCTTGCTCAAATGGCAAGAATGCCCTGTTTCACCTCTTTATGCGTCTTTATGCACTAAAGTCCTTCTATTCTTCCCAAATGCTCTTGAGGCCTAATAAAACCTGAAACACTCGATTTGACGACATTAAATATGAGGAAACGCCCGAGAATCAAGCATAAAGAGACAGGAATGAGGGCCAAAATCATACCAATTTTGGCTTGATCAATATTTTATTTAGTTTTTTGCATCATATCAAATTAAAATACACAACAATTAATAGTAATAAAAGTATAAATGTTAAATTCAAAAATAATTTACAAAAAAGGAGTGATGCTTTTGCCAATCCACTAAATATCTTTCTACACCTCATTTATTTTATTTTATTATATGACAATTTTATCATAATTAAAATTATTAAAAAAACAACAAAGAAATTCTAAATACACTACAAAACAATTTTTTTAGGCTCCATCATTTTTTTCAATATCATTATAATTTTATTTGATTACAAAGTGATGAGAACGATAATTTACAACGAGAAACAAATTTTTTTTTTTTTTTTAAATGTTGATTTTTGCATGAACAAACAATAAGAAAAACAATTGCAAGAGGTTTTTTCCTTCAGTGTCAAATGAAGAAAATAATAATAATAATAATAAAAACTTATCAATTTTAGTATTCTATGAAATAAAAAAGATAATTTTAAAACAAAATGTTTATTTTTATTTTTATTTTTATTTTTTTATATATTTTTAAGGCTAGTTGGCACAGATGCCCCCTGAACTCTTCAAAAAGTTGCACTGTGCCCCCTAAACTTTTTTTTTCGGCACTAAACCCCCTGAACTCTCGTAAATTGGCAATCGCTGAAGGAATCTACCCCCTGGTGAGGGGGAAAATTCCTTCAGCGATTGCCAAATTAAAAGAGTTCAGGTGGTTTAATGGCGAAAAAAAAAGTTCAGGGGGTAAGGTGCAAATTCAGGTATAGTTTAGGGGGTATCCGTACCAATTAGCCTATTTTAAAATTTAGGTTTTTATGATGGAGTGTAAAAGGTAAAAAAGATAATTTTGGAGCCAAATGAAGTGTCCTTAGAATGTTTTAAAATTTAAGTGTTATATATATATATATATAATATGAAGTGTGTTTAGAAAAAAGGGTGTGAAAAAAATAAAATTGAATTATTAGGAGAAAATCTCTCTCTCTCTCTCTCTCTATATATATATATATATATAAAGCCAACAAGTTAAGGCATTATTCAGATATGAAAAAAATAAAAATCAAATATATTATTCAATTTCAAATTTTAGTATCTATTCGGTCTTAAGAAGAAAAAAAAAAAAAAAACCCCTTCTTCTCTATTTTAATTCTCAGTTTTACTCACAATTTATCTCCCACTCTTTCAATCAATTGTCTTGACTAGGTGTATTTTTTTGGCTCTTAATAAATTCCAAGGTTTGAACAAAAATATAAATAAATAAATCATAATCATGTTGTCACTTCAATTTCACTATTGAACCTTCAATTTTATTTTTAAAAATCAAAATCATTTTTATATAATTATTTATCATATTTTAATCAAGAATAATATCATATCATTATTTACACAAAATGATTTAAATTTTTTAATATTTTTTATTTAGTTGTTTGCACCATTTTAAATGAAAATACGTAACTATTAATAGTAATAAAGGTATAAAGGTTAAATTAATAAATAAATAAAAAGATTGATGCTATTGAAAATCCACTAATTATCTTTCTACACCTTATTTTTTTTTATTATATGACAATTTTATCATAATTAAAATTACTAAAGGACAACAAAGAAATTTTAAATACATTACAAAACAATTTTGTTAGACTCATTTTTTTTCAATATCATTACAATTTTATTTGATTACAAAGTGATGAGAATGATAATTTACAATGGGAAACAAACATTGTTTTTAAAATATTGATTTTTGTATTAACAAATTAACAATAAAAATAAATAAAATTGTAAGAGGTTTTTTCCATGTGTCAAATGAAGAGAAAAAGTAATTAAAAAACTTATCAATTTAAGTATTTTATAACAAAAATGATAATTTTGAAATAAATATATATATTTTTAAATTTAGGTTTTTATGATGGGGTGTAAAAGGAAAAATGGATAATTTTGGAATAAAATGAAGTGTTTTTATAATTTTTTAAAATTTAAATTTTTTATAATTAAGTGTATTTAGAAAAAGAGGTGTAAAAAAATTAAATTGAATTATAAAGAGAAATTTTTTTTTTTTTTTTAAAAAAAACAAACAAATGGAGACATTATTCAGAAATGAGAAGAATAAAAAATAAATATATTATTCAGTTTTGAATTTCAGTATCTATTAAGTGTTAAGATAAAAAAGCAAACAAGCCCTACCTCTCTTTTTTAATTTCCACTTTTACTCACAATTTAGGTCTCACTCTTTCAATCAATTGTCTTGAAATGCTCACCGTAATTAATAATGGTATTTATTGGTTTCACCGACTGCATTTTGCATCGGATAATACCGATTAGCACACAAATACTGATCAGCGATCCAATTGAACTATAACATGTGTCTTTTTTTCTTTCACTCATTCTAAAGCTTCTTGTAATCAAAGACTTTTAATATATGAGAACATAAAATCCCAATAAAATTAAACTTCTTACTATTATAAAATTTTGAAATAGGTGAAAGTAAAAAAAAATATATGTTATAGTTCAATTAAACCAAATTACTGGATCAATATTTTATATACTTACCGATCAACACCAATATATTATCCTTTTGCATCAAATGCTGCACCGATTTTGACCATATAAGCGATCAAAGAAGGTTGCACCGATTTGCATGAATTCAATTCACCTGTCTACGGACATGAAATCAATGAGAAGCTGACAAAATATAATGTTTATGTTGTGCTATTAAGATTCACAATCACTGGTTAAATATTTAACGAATGAATGACAAATAATTATAAATAAAATTCAAAATTTTATCAGTAAGAAATTATAAAATAAATGTATATATATGTTACAAAGATAATTAGCAATTTTGGCTTTGCACTAGTGAATGGCGTTAGGAATTTTCTAGACTTAAGGAGAGAGGTCCAATTTAATGAGATAGGTGGTGACCGGTGGTTATTTGTTAATTTCTTAATTCCGAAATAGCTCATTAGGATTCCATTTTTCTCACCCCCTTCGAAAGGGTGAGTATTACCTATTAAAAAGATAACACGTGTTTATAGAGAAATAAATTTGTCTAAACATATGACAGTTTTTAGATAAAATTTCCCTTCCCTAAACACATGTCAGTTTTATGAAAGGGAACTAATGCTCACCCCTAGACCTGGCAATGGGTCGTGTTATTACGAATTCGTGTCGTTTTGTGTTTGGGTCGTGTTAAAATTACTCTACCCCAAACCCGACCCGTTATTTTAATGGGTTGAAATATACAAACTCGAAACCATTTGTTAAATTAATGGGTAACCCGATCCGGCCCGTTACAAAATATTATATTTAAGATTTATTAAAAAGTTGAAAATAAATAGTACTGAAGCATGATCAAACTCATGCAATCAAGTTTACTAGCTACTTTTAGAGTTTTAGGGTTAGGGTTTGGGTTATAATATTGTGAAATAATTGATTTAGAGTTTTAGAGTTTTTAATTTAGAAATTTTTCGTCTTTCAAAAAAGAAAAAAAATTAGAAATTAAAAAAAAAAAAAAAAAAAAAAACTAATTAGTAAAATATATTCTTACCATAATTATAGAGATTTTTTTAATATAAATTCCATAAATGTGACTTTACAAAGATTTTTTTTAATAACTTTCATAAACACATTAAAAAAAAATCTTTATATTAATGGATTATCGAATTAACGGTTTTTTTAAGGGTGAACCCAAAACCGACCCATTATATTTCGTGTCTTAATGGGTTGACCCATTAACAACCCGATCCGATAAACTTAACCCACCAACCGCTATTTCCGAATGGGTTTGGGTTGTGTTAATGGATCGTGTAAAATTTTGCCAAGTCTACACCTAGAGATGCACATTTCCCCCCGGGGCCCCAATTTTCCCCGTCCCCATCCCCATTTGGGGATTTTTTTTTTTTTTGGGAAAAATGGGGAAATGAGGGGGGGGGGGGGGATGAAAATCATCCCCAAATTGAAATGGGGATGGGGGGGGGGGGGGGAGGTCCCCCATCCCCATTTCTCCATTTCCCCCAATTATATATAATAATATAAATATAATTATAATATACATATTTTATATTTTTTTTATTCTTTGAAAACCTAACTCCCTAACCCTAAGTATATATACAATTTTACTCATTTTAACTTCAAGAACTAAAACCTAAAACCTAAAGTTGCTCTCATTTTCTCAACAATTAGTTGTTATATATTGTAATGAACTTGTAAATTTTAAAACACTTTATTTTGTATTTATAATGCACTAATGAATTTTATTTTATATTTGCAATGGAATGTTTGATTTTTCAATTTAATTTATAATTTTTATTCAAATGAGGAAATGGGGGAAACAGAGAAACGGGAAAACGGGAAAAAACGGTGAAAAATGGGGAAAATGGGGAATTGGGGATGAGGATGGATATAGGTCCCTCCAAAATTCCCCATCCCCATTTTCCCCAAATGGGGAAATGGGGAAGGATGGGGGAAGGGTCTAGGTATTGGGGATGGGGATGGGGGGACCTATATCCATCCCCATTCCCCAAACGTCCCCATTCCCCAAACGTGCATCTCTACCCTTGAAGGGGGTAAACAAAAGTGAACTCGCTCATTAATCAGCGTATTAACTAGAAACACATGATTGGATTTTCTAATTAAGTTTGTTTATATATTAATAATGAGAGTAAATTACCCCCGAGGTTTTCCATTTTCCACGCAGAAACAACTATATTGAAAATTAACTCCCATCGTCATTTTGCCATTAATTTTATAATTTCATAAGTTAATAATGAATATATATATCAAAATTATCTTTTGCAATATTGAATAAGTTTATTTATTTATTTATTTATTTATTACTATCTAAATCAGGTATTTTTTTTTTTTTTTTTAAGCTTTTACTATTGATAGGATTCGAGCTGCTGACTTGAGAGTCATTTGCCCAAGCCCAAGCTCAAACTGGTCCATCTACTAGAGCTACGCCCCTGGAGGCCAATACCGAACAAGTTAATAGAATATATTTTTCCCTTATAATTCAAATCAAATCAATACTTAAGTAAAATATTTTAAATTTTTTTAAAAAAAACTTATGATAGTTTAATTTTATATTTTTCGAAATTTAAAAAATAATTAAAAATTAAAATTAAATTTAGTGGTATCGGTCGCTCTTTCCTCCATTTGTTTTTTTTTTTCTTTGAAAGAATATATTTTTCTCTTTTTTTTTCTTATGTAAAAATTCAATCCTCTTTTTGTATTATAGATAAACAGAAGAAGAAATGAGGTTTAAATTTTCAATCTAGTCCTTTTTTCCCCTTTACTTTTTATTTCCGACTTGTGTATTTAATTAATCTCGTTAAAAGTTATTATCTTAATAATTTGTTTTAACTTCATATTCATATATTCTTCCAAAAAAAAATTCTATATATTCATATAGCGTTGCGTCAAAAATTGTACTCATTAGTTGTTTTTATTTTAGATCCCCGATCATTAAAATTGTTTTGTTTCCTATGATATTCATAAATTAGACCTGACAATAGATCGAATTGATCTGTGCAGTCGAGTTATATATGGGTCGATTTAAATTTTATTCAACCCAAATCCACTCATTAGTTTATTGAGTTTGAAAACTCAAACTCAAACTCATTTAATCTATTATTTTTATAAGTAACTCGAAACTAATTCATTTAAAAAAAAATCAATTATCTTTTTATAATTATTTTTTTTTTAGTAATTAAATAATAATTTGATTTGATTAAAGAAGAAAAAAAAAGAATAAAATGTAAAAATAACAAATTAAAACATATATATTTTAAAATAAAAATACATGAAATACTCAAATCAATTAAACAAACATATTATAATACAATTATAACCCATATTTAAAATTATGTTAAATTAAATATATATATATATATATATCAAAACTATCTTAATTATGAAAAAATTTAAAGCTCCAAAATTAAAATATTTTTTAACTTAATTAGATACAGTGGTTTTTAATAGGTTGCAGTAGATAAACTCGTACTCGAACTATTTTTTATTTTATTTATTTTTTTAATAACCCAACCTCTTAATGGTCTGACCCAATAAATAAATCTAGACTCAAAACCGTTTTTTTGCAAGAGAGTTTCGATCGAAGTAGTAGGTTGACTACTTGACAATAATTATGGCTTGTCTATCATCATTCATCGATGATGATATAAAGATTTGCATGTTTGTATCTAGCTACCCTTTCAAAAAACGTTCTCGAAAACCGTAAGAAGTAACACTTGTCCTGTATTGCAACGCAGCAAAAGACACCTCACAATCTTACAATTTTGGGTGGCAGAGCCAAGTGAAGCACACGAGTGCTTGATTTCATCATGATCATGTGGATGGATTCTCCGTTTCTATCTCATCTGCCTATAAATTCAGTGCTCAATCAGTCAATGCAAGCCATGTCAAAAATATTCTCCAAAATATATATGATGATGAAGAGTGTATCTTACAGTTATGTTGTAGTTTGCACAGCGGTGTTGGTGGCTGTTGTGATGGTTTCATGGGAGGTGCCGGCAGCGGAGGCGGTGACATGCAATCCACTGGAGCTGATGGCGCCATGCGCACTACCATTTGCAACGGGAATACTGCCAACATTGCAGTGCTGTATGAGGATGAGGGACCAACAGAACTGCATGTGTGATTATCTCAGAAACCCTGTTTATAAGGAGTACTTGGACTCTGATAGTGGTATCAAGATCACCGCTCTCTGTGGTCTTCCCTCTCCTAGGTCCATGTGTCCTCAGGCGCCCTAAGACTTTACTACTACGTACGAACAAAATCACATGTATCATCTTCTAATAATAATCAAAATAAACCAACAATCGACACGTCGATGTTGTTATTTACTTGTACATCTTTAGTACTTGTTAAATTAAAAGAATAGTTATTTAGTCATTCCATTAGTTTGATTATTTTAACAATAACACACCATTATGTCTTATATTAATCAAATAGCCACCAGCACCTGCACCGCACGTCGATCAGCACGTAGTATATTAGAAAAACTATAATAAAGCAAAAAAAAGATGTTTCGTACACTTATTTATGATGTTTTTTTTATGTGTCAAAACTGTATGATAGTTTTTAAAAACCGTCATAAACTATTGATAGTTTTTAAAAGTATCAAGTCTTAATGATAATTATTAAAAACTATCACTCAATTTTGAGGGTTTAAAACTATCAAGAGCTTTTGACGTTTTAAAATTATCAAGAAACATTCAAATTTTAAAACCATCAAAAATTGTGATGGTTGGATTCCTATTTTATAAGTCAAAATTTCTTGCAATTTGAAATCCTGCTTATTCCCATATTTCCCTCTCGGTTGAAAAAGGTTTTTCACAAGAAATCCATGTCGATGGCTACACCCTCTACACATACGCATGACCTCTTCAAATCCTTCAATGTCACCGTCGAAGAAACTCTTAGGGTCTCTCGTGGTTGTAGCGTCAACATTAATCTCTCCACTTATAACAGTATGTTATTTCTGCTGACTTGAATCTTCAATCTTCTTATCTGAGTTTTAAATTTCATGATCTTCTTATCTAGTTTTTCATGAAATTTTTGTTAGGCTTTTGTATTTTATTGTGTATGTTGACCTTTTATGGAAGCATGTGGATTTGTGGAGTATTGATTTCAATTTATGATTTTTATGAGCATAAAGTGTTTGAATAAATGTCTAATGAGATGAAAAATTTAAAACTCTTTGACAGTAGAGTAAAGTTTCTATGGAAGTGACATATTGTTTAGTTATATTTATGTATTTGATTGTTTTTGGGTTCAATCAATGAGTTTTGAACATATTTTTGAAACAAAAAAAAATATATATATATATATAGAATAAAGCAAGAGGAGATGTAGATATTTTCATTTGGTTTTATCCTAAAAGAAATTGATTGTTGCTCTCAGAAATTGTCTTTGTGGTTTTTGATTGGTATGCATGTGTGTTAACCGCCAAAATTGGCGAAGGACCAAAGAAGAATTTTTCACCTCAACACAAGGAGAGTATAGGAGAACAGATACCCTCCGGTTACCCCGACGAAGGTAGACCCCGACTAAATCCGAGTGCATACCTCCTCCAGCGGGGTCCGACCCAACCTTCCCCCAGCTTTTTAAGGACCCTGCCAACATCTTGGTTCATAAACAACGTCCTGAGCTGGAGTACACGTTAAAGCCTGTAGAGGGGTCCAAAATTGTCATACCCTAGTCTCCTATAAACCCCACAGCACCCCGACACGGAGTTCCATTGAACATTCTGCTACAGTATCAACCCCGCAGCACCCCGACACGGAGTTCCACTGAACATCCTGCTACAGTATCAACCCCGCAGCACCCCGACACCGAGTTCCACTGAACATCCTGCTACAGTATCAACCCCGCAGCACCCCGACACCGAGTTCCACTAAGCATCCCGCTATAATACCAGTTAGACATCCCCCTACTTCAACAGCAGGATGCTTACTAGCTTGCACTTTCTGATATAGCCAGCCTGCCAAGCAAGAAGGTACCAGGCAGCAAGATTCTCATACCAGAAAATAAAAGCACCATAAAAGACCCATTAAAACGCTGCCACACAAAGGAGATATACTCCTTCCTGCCAGAGAGTCCTATTTTTAACAGGTCAACTCAGTCAGAATCCTAATAGGAAGGTAACGATTTGATCACGAGATTGACCCCTCCTAGGAAGGAAAGACTAGATTCTACACGTAAAACTCCGAGATTGTCTCCTAAAAAGAAGAGGATCCTGCATTGGCCAAACCCTAGACCGAAATTATAGGAGTGCATGGCAAGCAACAGGACCTATATATACAACTACTTATTCATCAGAAAAGGGACCGAAAATCAGGACCAGAAACCCTACGATCAAGTTTTACTTACCGACATGTACGAGATCAACATCACAACTGTCTTCATTATTCACCAAATCTTCATACTTTGTTGTTAACCCCTAAAAAACATAGTTCGTATATCTGTAATGCAAAATGACGATCAACAAAAACTCATTCTTATTTGATTCCTGCATTCCATATCGTACTTGCATTGATAGGGATATAGTCGGTATCAAACTACGTGATACCCCTCCGACCAGGATCAATCTCGATCATGGTCCCTTTAAAGTTGTTATTTGGAATTTCATCCCATTGACGATTTTCTGATAACACTTTTGGCGCTGTCTGTGGGGAATCGAATTACCAACCATTGTTCGAAACAACCTATCTTCAGCCAGAGATCTTCAGAATGAGACTCCGATCCTCCCAGGGTCATCCCGAGCCATCAGGACTCTAGTCCCTTGCTTCCATTGAAAGAGCCTAGAGGCGGGGTAAGGACACCAGGAATGAGAATCCTCTACCCGTGCCCCCGCCGGTTGCAGGCCCTGTCCCTCAAGACCCCACTAGGCAGGAAGTCAACCGAGATGTCTTAGAACAGCACGCTGCAGCATATGTAGAAGTTATTCGACTCCGGATGATAGCTCAGGGGATAACTTTTGAAGCAGCCGGGATCCCGGGAGATGCTGGCCCAAGTGTCCGGGTACCAGTTTTCGATCGATTGGGTCCCCCTCTCCCAGTCCGATAGGTGGAACTCAGACCCAGACTAGTGAAGTCCGCAATTGAGGTTCCTCCTAGAAAGGTTCGGTCCCCACCAAAGCTAAGGGCAAAGGAGAGGGATCCACATCCCGATTCGGAAGGAAGCGCCAAATCCTGAGGGAGCTCCAAAGAAAAGCATCAGAGAGCTAAGCGAAAGGAGGTAGTCATTGATTCAGAGTCTTCGGATGGAGAGGTTTCAATAGCCCGATCCAGAACCAAAAAGTCTCAGCGCCTGGAGGATCAGATGATAAGGATGGCGAAGGAGTTGGAGCAGTTTAAAAAGGGAAAACATCAAGGAATCCAGAAGAACCCTTTGGGTGAGATGAATGCACCTTTCTTCAAAAGAGTCAGAGAGGCAGGGTTGCCCCCCAAGTTCAGGATGCCTTCAGAGAAGTATTCCGGAACAGAGGACCATGTCAGCCACTTGGAAAGCTTTGTCCACCAGATGGAGGTTCAAAGTGCAACTAGGCTGGCCATATGCAGAATGTTTCCTTCAACCTTGACTGACTGTGCCAAGACATGGTTCAGAAAGTTGCCACCAGGTAGTGTTGATTCTTTTTCTAAACTTACCAAAGCTTTTTGTGCACAGTTTCAGGGGATCAAACCCTATCCCAAGGATCCTATCCTGCTGCAATACGTGGTTCAGGAGCAGGGTGAAACACTGAGATCTTATATGGGGAAATTTCATAAAGAGGTCGTCCAGATGGGTGTATTCAACGAGAAGAAAACACTAGCCAACTTCCGGAGGAACTTATGGGCTGGCAGACTGTTCCATTCTTCTGCCAAGCATCCTCCGAAAATATACCAGGAAGCCTACAATTGGGCTCTGGAACAGGTGGACATTGAGGAACAACTCCGGATCAAGATCGAGCACGATGAAGCCCGGTTAGCGCCACGCCATAAGAAGGAAGCTCAGAAGCCCGTACCTGATAGGAGGTTTCAGAATCAGCCTCCGAATCGGTCTACTTACAGGCCGCCTCATATTCTTTCGTACCATGAAAGGTATCCGGTTAAGAGATCACCTCCTAGAGAGATTCCCCTAAAGGAAGTATCCAGGGTGGCAAGAGAGGAGGAAGGGTATAATCACTACACCCCTCTCAATGCTTCACGAGATACTATTTATCTCGCCATTCGGGATAAGGGTCTACTCAGAAAGCTGGGTCCCATGAAAATCTCGGTTGACAGGAGGAATCAATACAAGTATTACGACTTCTACTAGGATATAGGGAACAACACCTCAGAGTGCTACAGTCTCCGCAATCAGATTGAAAGATTGGTAAGGGGAGGTCTTTTAACCGAATTTTTACAGCATGTACGAGACAGCATCAAAAAAGGGAAATAGGTTCAAAGCGGGATGCAGGAGGCAGCAGACAGAAGAAAAGATGGTGAGAAGGATTTGATGCAGCAGATCCAAGTGATCCACACCATCAGTGGAGGCCCCACCCTAGCTGGAACCTCTAATAATTCGAGAAAGAATCACGCAAGGAAGATTCCCAGACTTAATGTTGACCACGAGATACTCAAAGTCAGTAGTGGATCCCGGGATCTATCCTGCTCCACCAAAATCATCTTCACGGAGGAGGACGTTTACAATACAGTTCAGCCACATGATGACCCTATGGTAATCATGGTACAAATCGCCAACTGCTTGGTACACCGCGTCCTGATTGATACATGAAGAAATGTTGATATTTTGTTCAAAGAGGCTCATGAGCAGCTCAACTTGAAGAATTCTTGCTACAACAGTTGCACTTCCCTTCTGTATGGATTCATAGGAGACTCAGTGATGCCGATGGGGACGAAGATTCTGCCGGTGATAGTCGGAGAAGCTCCCCTACAACAGAACATAATGACAGAATTCGTTGTAGTAGACACCCCGTCTGCATGCAATGCGATCTTGGGTAGGCCTTTCTTGTCAGGGATCAGGGCGGTGTTGTCTATTTACCACAATGTGTTGAAGTTTCCGGTGGGAACAGGAGTAGGAGAAGTAAGTGGAGACCAGCAAGTAGCTCGCAATTGTTACGCGGTGTCCACCAACCCCACTGCATTAGCCAAATAGTGCACACATGTGACCAGTGACTCAAATCAGGGAGCATCAGAGAGGGATCAGTATGTCTCGAAAGAAGGGGAAGTGCCAGACAAAATCGTGGAGGAGCCAGAAGAGGAAAAGCGAGGTTAGACCATTGGACAGCCCGCAGAGTAGTTGGAGGAGATCCTGATCAGAGGGAAAGTTTCGACAAAGACAGTAAATGTGGGAGGAGGTCTGGACCCTGAAATCAAGAAAGATTTGGTAGAACTCCTCAGAGAGTACAACGACATCTTTGCTTGGAGCCATGAGGAGATGTCTGGCATTCCTCTAGGCCTGGCTACCCACAAGTTGGCAGTGGATGCAACCTTCAAGCCAGTTAAGCAGAAAAGAAGACACTTCAATGCCGAATGGAACGCCGCGGTCCAACAAGACCATTAAGAAGCTCCTGAAGAAGAAGCTCCAATAGAAGAAAGGGTTATGGGTTGTAGAGTTACCCAATGTACTATGGGCTTACAGAACAACCAGGCGGACTGTAACATGAGAGACTCCTTACTCCTTAGTGTTTGGAACAGAAGCGGTGTTGCCCATTGAGCATAAACTCATATCTTTCCAGGTCCAAAATTATGAACTGGAAGACAATAAGGCTAAATTGAGAGCTAGCTTAGACTTACTAGAGGAAAGACAAAGCAGGGTTGCTGAGAAGGTGGCTATATATCAGAGCAAGATAGCCCGACATTTCAACAAAAAGGTGAGGATCCGGAATTTCAAAGAAGGAGACTTGGTTCTCAGGAAAGTAACTCAGAACACACGAAGAAGGTCTGACGGGGTGCTAACTCCAAACTGGGAAGGTCCATACTTGGTTAAGGCATTGCTCCGGGGTGGAGCTTACAAGCTGGAAGACATGGTGGGATACCCAGTGGATCACACTTGGAACGCCGATTACCTCAGGAAATTCTACCCTTAGAAATTTAGGTCACATCAGTGGGAATGCTCACCCCGATTTCATATTGTACTGATTAAAGAAATTCAATAAAAGCAGTTTCTTCTCCCATATGGTTCTCCTGTGTTCAATGTTCAAAGTCTCCTACTTGATTCTCCAGTATCTCCTACTTAATACTTGTACTTCGCCATTACTGACTCGCTATCTCAAGACCAGGAAATAGCCTCAAGGCGCTCTTGCTACCTTGGTCGGAGAATACCCTCCTCCAAGAAGCCTGGTGCTAAAGTGGCCTTAGTTGTCTACCAGGACAGACTTACAGTAAGATCGGGATACCTCAGGGTACCTGGTTCCTTACTTCGCCATTTCAAGACCAGGAAATAGCCTCAGGGCTCTCCTGTTGCCTTGGTCGGGGAATACCCTCCTCTAAGAAGCCTGGTGCTAAAGTGGCTTTAGTTGCCTACCAGGACAGACTTACAGTAAGATCGGGATGCCTCAGGGTACCTGATTCCTTGCTTCGCCATTTCAAGACCAGGAAATAGCCTTAGGGCTGGTCGGGGTATACCCTCCTCCTAGAAGCCTGGTGCTAAAGTGGCCTTAGTTGCCTACCAGGACAGACTTACAGTAAGATCGGGATGCCTAGGGTACCTGGTTCCTTACTTCGCCATTTCAAGACCAGGAAATAGCCTTAGGGCGCTCCTACTGCCTTGGTCGGGGAATACCATTCTCCGAGAAGCCTGGTGCTAAAGTGGCCTTAGTTGCCTACAAGGACAGACTTATAGTAAGATCGGGATGCCTCAGGGTACCTGGTTCCTTACTTCGCCATTTCAAGACCAGGAAATACCCTTAGGGCGCTTCTGCTGCCTTGGTCGGGGAATACCCTCATCCGAGAAGCCCGGTGCTAAAGTGGCCTTAGTTGCCTACCAGGACAGACCTATAGTAACATCGGGATGCCTCATCGGGATACTTAGTCCTTTATTTCTCCACTTTCTACCCCGACAGAGGATTCACAGTCAGAGGGGGCTTAGAAGCTCATCAAGTCCAATTGTTATAAGTACCAGGTTACCTCAACAGAGGATCAACAGTCAGAGGGAACTTAGAAGTTCACAAAGTCAAATTGTCACAAGTATCAAGTTACCTCGACAGGATGCTCAAAACTTCACATTGCTACATGTTCATGGGAGTCCGATTAAAGGAGGTTTTGACTAGTGTCAAACCTCGCTGATTCCTATGACTACAAGATATAAGCATTTTATGGTCAATTTTATTATGGCGCAGTTATTCATTCGGGATCAAGTTGCTTACAAGTTTACATGCTGTGGAAAGTTTCTAAGTACAAGAGAAAGCAAAACACAAGAATGAATTAAGTAACTGAAATTGTTATATTAATAAAGCGGGGTGCCCAGCTCCCAATTCGGGCTACAAAGCAAAAGAGTAAGACTCATAAAAAATAAAAAATAAAAAATAAAAAAAGGGCCAGGTCAGTCTTCTCTCTCTTCTTCTGGATGCTCTCCTTGGCTGGCTGCTTCTTCCCCCAAGCCCTCAGCTAATGCGTCAGATTGGGCCCCTTCAACCTCTGGAACCTGAAGCATATCAGGATCTTTCTCTTGAACAGCACCACCCTCCTCCTTAGCATTTGACTCAATCTGGGTCCCTCCTGTTGTAGGAACCTCGGATCTAGCTAGGTCTACCTCATCCTCCACCTGGATCGCTCATGAGGAAGGCGCGGGGTCCACCACCTACTCTTCTTGGATAGGAGGATCCTGGACTGCTCCCTCAGCTATTCTAGCCCCCTGATTAGTGTGAGCAGCATCTTGGGTTGGAGCTTCCGCTTCTTGATCTCCACCTGCTAGCTGGGCAGCCTTTGCCATTATCTGGTCTCGGTCCCAGTTCAAGACCGCTTGGAGGTCAAAAGGAGGGGGTAAAGCAGTGGCCACCTCATAATAGGCCGTGAAGTAGCCATCTTCAAAGGTTGGGCCCTCTTGAGCTTCTATGCTTTCTACACTATCCCACAGGAGTTGGTTCTCGCTTTGCATCAGCTCCTTCTCTCTCTTTAGACACTCCCTTTCCTCCCCTTGGCGCAGAGACCTAACAATCTCAGTGTCCAGGCAACGCTTAAGGTGCCTAATAGCCACCAGGGCCTCCTGCCTCCGCTCTTCAGACTCTTTGGCTTCTTGAATTAGAAGGGCCACATTCTGCTGAGTCTGGATCAGTTCCTGTTGAGTGTCTTCTAGCTTCGCTTGGAGGCCAATGTAAGCTTTCCTCAGGGTCAGCAACTGCGTCTCCATGGACAAAGCAAACTTGAAGCCCTACAAAGGAAGAGAAAGTTAGTACTTGACAAAAGGAAGAAAGGATAGTAAGAGAGAAAGGAGAATTTTACCTCAGCCAAAACGGATGCTCCCTTAGCAACCAGGATGTCAGTAGAAAGCTTGGCTATATTCGTTAAGCCTCCACCAGGGCAGGAGGCCGCAAATCTGGACACCACCACGTCAAAGGTAGCACCCTTTGACCCCGATCCAGAAGCCATATCAGCGTCAAGGACAAAAAGGGGAATAGTTGCCTCCTCCTCCGAGGCTCTGGCAAGGCCTTTGGAAAAGGTTGTAGTAGGAGGAGGAGCAGGAGAAGTCTTTTTTGAAGGAGCGGCCTTCTGTACCGACCTTCCAGAACCCCGGGCCTTAACCGCCCTGGCCAACATCGCCGTAATCTTTGAGCACGATGGAGGAGTAGAAGGAAGTCGGGCATGAGTCTTGGCCCTAGACCCCGTTGGAGCAGGAGACGAAGCAATGACACCAGCATGCATTGTTAATGAAGCAGGAAGTGGAGTGGAACCAGTTATAGACGGTGTAAACCCCGGTACGACCCTGGCAGTAGTAGTGGGAGAAGGAACATGAGAAGTATGAGCCGGCAGAATCATATTCCCTGCTCCAGAGGAGGATGGAGACCCCGCTGCCATCAGGGCTGCAGACACTACAAAAAAGAAAGAAGCTTAAATGAGAAAAAGAAGGAGAATATATACATAAAAAAGCAGGTGAATTAGATGTAGTCAACTTACCAGGCAGGGCAATAGAAATCCTTAAGTACCGCTCCAGGCGGGCTCCCTCAAAGGGATCTAGAGTGGGATACTGCATGTTGGTGTACCCCCTCTTTATGATCCTTGTAAGAATGTCCCGGGAATCAGGAGACAGCATCCCCTTTGCCCACTTGTCCCTCGCGGTGAACTGAGTAGGGACGGGGTATTCATATCCCCCGATGAAAGCAGTACACCCCCACTCACCCTCCACCACGAACCATTCTTCCTTCCAGGGCTCTGAGTACTTCAAATTCGCTCCTAGGACAGTGAATTTCAAGTCATTTGATGCCCTTAGGTAAAACTGACCCTGGGGCACCATATTCGTAATGTTGAAAAGGAAGCGGAGCTCGTCCAACCCCAGCTCCCGGTCTATGCAATCCTTCTCGCACTGCTCTTTCCAGAGCAACAAGAACACCGTCAAGTGCTTCCAGAACCCTGGTGAGATCTGGAGGGGGGCTAACTCCAGCGCGACAAGAGCCCGGCGGAGTGTGGGATGAAGTGGCAAACGAAAACCACATTCGAAGGCCGCCTTGTGGATCAGCAGGTGATCTTGAGACGGGGTGTATACATCGTAACCCCAATGAGGAAGGGAGAGAATGATGTTATCTGGAATCTTGTACTCCTCCCTTAGCTTGGCCAGAGTATCCAGGGTGTAGATGGAGTAGGGGACTATCTTCCCGTCGTAAAAAAGGGCGAAAGAGCCGGCCTAGACCCCGACTAGAGAAACCCTTTCATCACTGCCTCCATCACTACTACCCACATTTGCCGTGTCTGCCGGGTCACCAATAATGACAGGATCCTCGGGTTGGTTGTGAAAACCCGACTCGATTCACGGGTTTCGAGTGGAGCGACGACGCTGAGCCCGCGGGGTGTCATCAGTAGCCCGTCATCCTCTCGATCTCGTTTCCTCCTCTCCGACGTCAAGGAGTCCTCCACCATGTCAGCCTTCTCCGTATTGAAAAAGGTGTCAATACTATCAGATTGAGGCGGAGAAGCGGGGTCGGGATGAGTAGAGGTTACTGTCGTGGAAGAGTTTTGCTCAGTGGCTGTTTCTTGAGAAGTAGGAAGTTTAAAAGGAGAAGCCATTGAAAAAGAAGAAGGTAGGAAAGATTTCTGGAAGTTTACAAAGTAAAGGAGAAAGAAAGCAAATCATAAGGAGTCGTTTCTCTGTTGTAATTTTGAAAGTTTGAAAGTAAGGAAGAAAGCACCAGTGAAGCCGGTCTATTTATAGAAGAGGGGTGACAGTTACAGACTAGGAAACTGGAATCGGAGACCGGAAGAATGGGTAGAGGCGTTTTCCGCATTAATCGCGCTAAAACAGCTCTTTTTGAAAACGAGGAACCCAATCTTTGATCGACACGCAATCAATATTAACGCATCAAGTAAAGATTTCCTCCTCCTAGGTGGAGAATTAGTTAGACAAGGAAATAAGCAGATAAGGCAGAAAATCCTTCAAGTATAGACAGGATCCTGACTCCGACCCCGACAAGGTATCAGCGTCCAAGTCAGGGGGGACTTCTGTTAACCGCCAAAATTGGCGAAGGACTAAAGAAGAATTTTCCACCTCAACACAATGAGAGTATAAGAGAATAGATACCCTCTGGTTACCCCGACGAAGGCAGACCCCTATTAAATCCGAGTGCACACCTCCTCTAGCGGGGTCTGAGCCAGCCTTCCCCCAGCTTTTTAAGGACCCCGCCAACATCTTGGTTCATAAACAACGTCCCGAGCCGGAGTACACGTTAGAGCCTGCAGAGGGGACCAAAATCGTCATACCCTGGTCTTCTATAAACCCCGCAGCACCCCGACACGGAGTTCCACTGAATATCCTGCTACAGTATCAACCCCGCAGCACCCCGACACGGAGTTCCACTGAACATCCTACTATAATACCAGTTAGACATCCCCCCTACTTCAACAGCAGGATGCTTACTAGCTTGCACTTTCTGATATAGCCAGCCCGCCAAGCAAGAAGGTACCAGGAAGCAAGATTCTCATACCAGAAAATAAAAGCACCATAAAAGACCCATTAAAACGCTGCCACACAAAAGAGATATACTCCTTCCCGCTAGAGAGTCCTATTTTTAACATGTCAACTCAGTCAGAATCCTAATAGGAAGGTAACGATTTGATCATGAGATTGACCCCTCATAGGAAGGAAAGACTAGATTCTACACGTAAAACTCCGAGATTGTCTCCTAAAAAGAAGAGGATCCTGCATTGGCCAAACCCTAGACCAAAATTATAGGAGTGCATGGCAAGCAACAGGACCTATATATACAACTACTTATTCATCAGAAAAGGGACCGAAAATCAGGACCAGAAACCCTACGATCAAGTTCTACTTATCGACATGTATGAGATCACCATCACAACCGTCTCAATTATTCACCAAATCTTCATACTTTGTTGTTAACCCCTAAAAACATAGTTCGTATATCTGTAATGCAAAGTGACGATCAATAAAAGCTCATTCTTATTTGATTCCTGCATTCCATATTGTACTTGCATTGACAGGGACATAGTCAGTATCAAACTACGTGATACCCCTCCAACCAGGATCAATCTCGATCATGGTCATTTTAAAGTTGTTATTTGGAATTTCATCCCATTGACGATTTTCCGATAACAATGTGTTTAGTTGTTTTGTGTATAGTTTCTTGGATTGACATAATATTGAGGTCACTCATTCTTATGATTGATGATGCTATGTGTGATGATAATTTGTTTTTGTGTATTGTGAGTTAGAGTTATTTTATCTGTTTTACTTCTCATTGTATTCTATTAATCTAAATATATGTCAATCTTTGGATGGCATCAGTAGTTTAATAGTTTGCTAAGACATTGTTTGCATTGGTGGGCTGATGGTAGCTTGCATAAAGTAATTGGTTTACTCACCAGATGTTTATCAGGAGATTGTGAAGCCTTGAATTGGTTAATCATCAAGTAAAGCCAAACTATTTAATAGAAGCAATTCTTATGTAGGATTACGGAGGGTGCATGAGTTAAACATATGCAATACTATTTAGGATAATTAAATAAATGAGTTTGTTATTCGTCTCATCTAAATTTGTTACCTAAATTTTTTGTAGCCCTTCTAAAATCTTCATGTTATCTCCAAGTGGTGGATTGGATAATACCAATATGTCAACCTGATTGGATAACTATTTGGGTATTAAATGAACTTATAACTTACATTTTTTGCTTGACATTGTGTTTTCCACAGTGAAATGGTTTGAAGATGAATTGTAACTAAATGCTCTTTGCAACACTGGCAGTTGTGGAGGGAGTGGCAATGAGAAAGTGGCTACTTTAGATGAAAGTAATGTTGTATAGGATGTTTGAATCCCGTACGTGTGTAAACAAGGAACTGACTTCCTTGCACAGGGTTTTCGATTATTAAATTACTTGCGGTGATTATTTGTAAGTAATCAAATTTCTGATTCATGGTTCTTAGGTTCTTAGGTTTGACACCATATTTGTTTTCATTACAGGTGTTCTCCAATCGGAAGGATGTTGTGCCTATTCAGATAAGTTTGTTTATTTTAAGTTAAATTATAAAATGTATTTGCTTTTTTTTTTTTTTTTTTTTTGTTCAGCTTTGTCTGGATATAGTATATGCTTTTTTTTACATGTATAATTTGCCATGTAGGTGTTTGCAAAAAAAAAAAAAAAAAAAAAAAAAAAAAAGAATAAAAAAAGGAAATACCGATGTGAAGGCATATTTTTCTTGTGTTTGATTTATTGTTTGCATTGTTTCTTTTTTTCTCAAGATTTTGTTTGGTGTAATTCAATAACTTGCATGAGTCAATTTTTTTGTTTTGAATATTTTATGTTCAGTTTGTCTTTGGGCATGGAACTAGATGAGATATCTACCTATCATCTATATAATATCAGTTGTTTTATATTATCATTTAACTATATTGCTTGACCATATTGTCAATTTTAATATCTAGGTGAAATGTACGAGGTACACTCTCTGGATGAAGTATGCTTGGAGAGAGCTGAGCATGTCTAGTCATCTATCTCATCAAATATTCGTAAAAGATTAGGTTGTTTAGAAATATTTGTGTTAACCACCAAAATTGGTGGATGACCAAAGAAGAATTTTCCACCACGATACAAGAAAGACATGGGAATGCAGATACCATCTGGCTACCCCGAAAAGGGAGGGATCCCGATTGATCCGGTTACATACCCCTTCCAAAGGGGTCCAGCCCAGCCATTCCCTAGCCTTCCAAGGACCCCGCGGTATCCCGATGCGAATTTCCACCCAGTACACCGATTCACAAGCACCACTCTAAGCCGGTCTACTCGCAGGTCCAACAAGTATCCCGACACGGAGTTCCACCAAGCATCCCGCTATTGTACCATTCAGATATCTCTTTACTTCATCAGCAAGGTACCCCGCTACAGTCTCGGTCGATATCTCGATCCTCAGATAGCAGTGGGATACTCAGGAGTTCATACCACCCCTCTAGAATCAGCCCGCTAAGCAAGGTGATACCAGATAAAGAAACTACCAAAGAGCAAGACTCTTATGCCACGAAGACCAGGTTAAAACTCCATGGAGACACACTGAAATGCTACCGTTCAGTCGAAACAGAAGAAGTATACTCCTTCCCGCCAACTGAAAAGTTTTATTTTAACAAGTCAACTCTATTAGAATCCTTATAGGAAGGAAAGACTCGATACTGAAAGCTCCTATGAGATCGTTTCCTCTTAGGAAGGAAAGATTGGATTCTGACGATAAAAACTCCGAGATTGTCTCCTAAGAAGAAGGAGGTCCTACAATTGCTAAACCCTAGACCGAAACTATAGGAGTGCATGGCAAGCAACGTGACCTATATAAACATCATGATACACACCAGCAAAGGGATGGGAAATTCACCTCCTAAAAACCTTACGTTCAATCCTACTTATCGACACGTACGAATTCGCCACCTCCATCTCCAACACAGACTGAAGCTCTATATTCCGCTATTAGCTTAGAAAAACACAAATCTTGTACTTACAATAAAAAGTGACAACAATAAAGATTATGTTTATTTGTCATAGTTTCGTTCCAATCGTATTTCTACATTCATATCACACTTATTATAGCAGGAACATTGTTGGTATCGAACTATATGATACCCCTCCGACTGGGATTGATTTTGATCTTGGTCCTTTAAAGTTATTATTTGGAGATTCACTCCAGTGATGATTTTTCGGTAACACTTTTGGCGCCGTCTGTGGGAACTTATATCCCATCCAATCTCAAAACAGCATAGTTCTACCTAGGGATCTTCAGAATGAGACTCCGATCCTCTCAAGGCCATCCCGATCCGTCAGGACCCTAGTCCTTCGCT
Organism: Acer campestre; assembly: GCA_954870605.1. NCBI lineage: Eukaryota > Viridiplantae > Streptophyta > Magnoliopsida > Sapindales > Sapindaceae > Acer > Acer campestre. Next base: position 22,961,471 of record OX940799.1, on the reverse strand, counting down.
TCCACTAAGAGAGCCCAAAAGCGAGGTAAAGGCACAAGGAACCAGAATCAGGTGCCATTGCCTCCTACAGCTGCCAGCCCTTTACCTTAGGACCTCGCCAAGCAAGAGGTCAATCGGGATGTCCTAGAACAGTAGCCCAGGGAATCCCCTTTGAAGCAGTTGGGATCCTAGGAGACATTGGCCCAAGTACCCGGGTACTAGTGTTTGATCGATTGGGGCCACCTCTCCCAGTCTGACAGGTGGATCTCAGACCCAGACTAGTGAAGTCCGCAATTGAGATTCCCCCTAAGAGAGCCCAATCTCCACCAAAACCAAGGGCAAAGGAGAAGGATCCACATCCTGATTCAGAAGGAAGCGCCAGATCCCGAAAGAGCCCCAAAGAAAGACATCAGAGATTTAAATGGAATGAGGTGGTTATTGATTTAGAAACTTCGGATGAAAAGGGCTTAGTAGCCCAATTCGGAACCAACAAATCCCAGCGCCTAGAGGATTAGATGGCTAAGATAGCAAAAGAGTTGGAGGAATTGAAGAAGGGAAAGCACCAAGGAATCCGGAAAAATCCCTTGGGTGAGATGAATGCACCTTTTTCCAAAAGAGTCAGGGAGGCGGGGTTACCTCCCAAATTTAGGATGCCCTCTAAGAAATATTCTGGGGTAGAGGACCCCATCAGCCTCCTAGAAAGCTTTGTCCACCAGATGGAGGTCCAAAGCGCGACCCAATTAGCCATGTGCAAGATGTTTCCTTCAACCTTGACTGACTGCGCCAAGACGTGGTTCAGAAAGTTACCACCAGGTAGTGTTGATTCCTTTTCTAAGCTTACCACAACTTTTTATACGCAATTTCAGGGGATCAAGCCTCGTCCCAAGGACTCTGTCTTGCTTCAATATGTGGTTCAGGAGCGGGGTGAAACTTTGAGATCTTATGTGGAGAAATTCCATAAAGAAGTCATCCAGATGGAAGTATTCGGCAAGAAGGAAACCTTAGCCAACTTTCGAAGAAACCTGTGGGCTGGTAGACTATTTCGCTCTTTTGCTAAGCATCCTTCAGAGACATATCAGGAGGCCTACAATCGAGCTTTGGAACAGGTGGACATAGAAGAACAACTTCGGATTAAAATCGGGCATGATGAAGCCCAATTAGCACCACGTCATAAGAAGGAGGCTCCGAAGCCCGCACCAGTCAGGAAATTCCAAAATCAACCCCCAAAGCGATCTACCTACCGGTCACCTCCTATCCCCTCATACCAGGAAAGATATTTGGTTAAGAGGTCACCCCCCAGTGCGGTCCCTCTAAAGGAGGTGGCTAGGGTAGTAAGAGAGGAAGTGGATACAATCACTACACCCCTCTCGATGCTTCGCGAGAAACCATCTACCTTGCCATCCGAGATAAGGGCCTGCTCAGAAAGCCGGGTCCTATAAAAGTCCCAGCTAACAGGAGGAACCAGTACAAGTATTGTGATTTCAATGAGGACATAAGGCATAACACTTCTAAATGCTACAGCCTTCTCAACCAGATTGAATGACTGGTAAAGGGAGGCCTTTTAACTGAATTTTTACAGCAGGTGCGGGACAGCATCAAGGAAGGGAAATAAGTGCAGAGCGGAATGCAGGAAGCAACAGAAAGAAGGAGAGATGGTGAAAAAGACTTGATGCAGCAGATCCAGGTGATCCACACCATCAGTGGAGGCTCTACTCTGGCTGGAACCTCCAATAATTCAAGAAAGAACCACGCAAGGAAGATTCCCAGGCTCAATACCGGTCATGAGATACTCAAAATCAGTAGTGGATCTCGAGATCAACCCCGCTCTTCCAAAATCATTTTCACGGAGGAAGATGTCTACAACACATTTCAACCACATGATGATCCTATGGTAATCTCAGTACAGATCGCCAATTGCCGGGTACACCGCATCCTGATTGATATGGGAAGCAGTGTTGATATTCTGTTCAAAGGGGCCTATGAACAACTTAACTTGAAATGTATGGATTCACTGTGGACTCTATAATGCCAATGGGGTCAAAAATCTTGCTAGTGATAGTCAGAGAAGCTCCTCTTCAGCGTAACATAATAACTGAGTTCATCGTGGTAGATACCCCGTCTGCCTACAATGCAATTATGGGAAGACCGTTCTTATCAGGAATTAGGAAGGTACTGTCCATCTACCATAACGTTTTTAAATTCCCGGTGGGAATAGGAGTATGAGAGGTTAAAGGGGATCAGCAGACAGCCCGCAACTGTTACGCGGTTTCCACCAACCCCGTCGCATTAGCTAAGCAATGAGCACATGTGACTAATGAACCAAGTCAGGGAACGCCAGAACGGGACCACTATGTCTTGGAAGAATGAGAGGTACCAGACATAATCGTGGAGGAGCCAGAGGAAGAGGAACAAGGTTGGGCTAGTGGACATCCCGCGGATCAAGAAGGTTGGAACCGTATCGAAAAATTGAAGAACGCAGTGCAGGAAAAATAATTTATTTCCTCACCAAGAAGTATAGTTTTAATGAAACATTTGGCCTCAGAAATTTCAAAACAGGGAACTTCCACAAAGGTCAAAGAAAAACTTGAAAAAATAAAATGAAAAATGACTCAAATAATGAATCCACACCCCCAAACCTAATCTAAACATTGTCTTCAATCTATATAAGACATTGAGATGCATGGACAATGAATAAACGAAGCATGGAAGGCAAGAACTCAAACACTTCCCTAGGCACTAAACACAACACAAACAAACCACACACTTATTCTAAACAAAAATGTGAAAACTAAAAAGAAAAATAAAATGAACAAAGAAAGAAATTATACCTAGGTGGGGTGCCTCCCACCAAGCGCTTGGTTTTACGTCCCCGCTAGAAGTGTTACTTGGATCGGTCAACCGAATTCCAAGGTTTCAAAGATGCGCCTATATGCAATTAGGTCTTGGAAGTATTTGTTGCCCGCCGGCGTGTTCCTAATCACATAAAACAAAGGCAAGTAAATATGCACTTGAAAAAGTGGTTTAATGAGTTTAAGAAAATACTTGCTCCATTTGCTTTTGAGAAGGCGGCTTGGAAAAATAGTAGGAGGGACATAAGTCTTCAATTCCTTCATTTCTTTGTTTGTCTCCTCTTCTCCTACTTCTTCACCCGAAATACTAGAAGACTCATTAGCAAAATTATGAAAACAATTTTGCTCTACATTCTCACCATCCCAAGGGATTGTGGTAGCTTCTTCTAGCATAGGTGGACTTGGGAACTTTTGGCTCTCATTCCCTTGCATGGCTTCCATGATAGCTCCAATGTGCACTTCTACTCTTCTCAACGAAGCTTCTAATCCCAAAAACCTAAGTGCACTTGCCTCCAAACATTCATTCAAAGTATGCTCGTACATCATTTGTGATGCTCGGATGGCCTCTAGCAATTCATCCTCGGGATCCTCATCCTTTGGCCTCGTATTGGAAGAATTTGAGTCATTATCTCTTTCTTCCCTCGAGTTTCTTGAGGCAAATAATTCTATGTCCTGGTTGAATATAGCCAATTGCAAGTCAAAGTGATCCATTGTTCCTGAAAAGAAAACAAAAAAAGAAAAACGACAGAAGACACAAGATACAAAAGAAAATAACTAGAAAATCTAAAAATAACAAAAATGACACAATACCTAAAAAAAAATCTAACTACAAAAAGAAATACACAAATCAACTAATCCAAACACCAATCCCCGGCAGCGGCGCCATTTTGATGACTTGCTTTTTGTGTCGTTACCAAATTGCGAATTATCAAAAGAATGTTTATAAATGAATTATTACGCAATATACTTTAAGTTTTGAAAACTAGTGAAGTGGTAAGCTTAAGATTCGTTCCACAGGGATTAGGTTAGACTAATCAATTTGCTATCTAATCTAAGTTAGTCTAACTAGTGTGCAATAAAATAAATCATGATTAGTGGGATAGTGTGTGGTTTGAGAAACCACCAAACAATGCATGTAAAGTAAATATACAAAAGTGTAAAGAGAATATGAATGGAGATAGGAATCCAATACAAACAACTTAGATAAGAAAATGGTTTTAAACAATTAAGAGAGGTTTAGGGAAATGATAGAGTGGCTAATGGACCATTGAGCAATTCATACAAAACTTCATTAACGCACAATCTACACAATCAAGGACTGATCTCATTCGAAGGTGTTGTTTAGGTCATCACTACAAACCCTAAACAACTTCCCACCAAAATGCCTAACCGATTAAGGAAAGGGGGTCAAGGTGGGATCGGTTAGTGACGATCGAATGGCCTAGGCAATTGGGGTGATATCCCCACCAACAACCTAACCTATTCACTATGTGCTCTAATCAATCAAGTGTGTCAATAACTTAACCAATTTTATCACAAATAAATCCTACAACATATTGTAATCAACAAGTGTGTCAATACTCATTTAATCACATAAGTGCAAGATCTAACTAAAAAGTAAATAGAACTATAATTATGCAAACATAATATCCAAAGCTTTAATAAATACTCAATGTCCAAATAATCTCTAAAATCATCCCCCTAAAATGGGGGTTTAATTACACATAATAACAAACAAGAAAAGGAAGTAAAATGTAGAGAAATCACCCTTGGGTCTCTCTTGTAAGCTTGATCCTCCCTTGAGCTTCCTTGCTTGAATCTTGTGCAAAGATTGGGTGTTGAGGATGTGTCTAGATAGGTGGAGTCATATGGAAAGTGACAAAGGAAATGGGTGGAGAAGATGGAAAGAGAGGAATGATTTAGGTGGAGTAATCTAAGTGTTTATTGGAGAGGAGAATGGTAGGATTAGGAATGGTTGAAGAATGAAGGTTTCTTGATGAACAAGAGTTGTCAAGAGTTGTCCATTCTCTATAAAAAATGGTGTATTTATATGTTTTGAAGGCTAGGGTTAGAAATAGGCATGAAAGGACAAGAATACCCCTCAAAAATGGCTTGAAAACGTCCATTTTGCTGCTTCTAGAAAGTGGAGTTCGCCATGGGGTCGCCATTTGGTCGCCGTGGCGACAGGGAGTGCACAACAGTTACTAAAATGGGCATAACTTTCTGTAGAAGACTCAGAATCGCAATCCGTAAAAACCGCTGGAAAGTAGACTTCTGGGGATTTTCGAATATATGTAATTGGAAATATGGTTTGATCTGAGGAGAGAGATATGCCTCTTTGAAGATGAATGATCTGAACACACTTTTTACAATTTCAGCCCCTTTTGCCACCAATATTACTCAAATGCCTCTGAACTTTATAAAAACCTGAAAACACTTAATTTACACCATTAAATCATGGGATATTGCCCAAGAATCAAGCAAAAAGAGAAGGAAGTGAGGGCCAAAGTCATACCAATTTTGGTTCGATCAATGTGCCTTCTGGGTAGCAGTAGGAAAATTCCTAAGATTCATGTTGCATGAAAGGGGGATCGAGGCTAATCCCGAGAAGATCAAAGCTATCCTAGATCTCGAATCCCCTACCACTCTCAAACAGGCACACGGATTAACTGGCCGGATAGCAGCGCTGAACTGGTTCATATCCCACTCCACTAATAAGTGCCTCCCTATTTTCAAGATCATCAAGCAGGGAAAGAAGATGAAGTGGGACGAGCAAAGCGAGCAAGCTTTTCAAGCTTTAAGGGAATACTTGTCCAGCCCGCCTTTGTTGGTGAAGCCTACCTCGGGGGAAGAACTCTTACTCTATGATGAGGTCGTTTGTGTACTCAACAAAATAGTAAAAATGATAGTTTTTGGTTGATTCTTGAAAACTCTTTTAAAGCCACTTAATCCTTTTAAAATGTGATTAGATAGCAAAATAGTGAGCAAGTTCGTTCCACAGGGAATGGAGTGTTAATTAGATAAATTGACTAATCTTAAAACAATAAAACAAATCATAGAGTTTGATAAATGTGTGGTTTCTACAGCCACCAATGCTAAACTACTCAAATGAAAATACACAAAAATGTTATGAAAAATAGAATACTCAACACCTTGATAAGAATAGTGATAAAATCAATTAATGAGAGAACTAGGGAATAGATCGATTAACACTTGGATGTGGGTAAGCTACTAGCATCATTAATGTACCAATCTCATTATGTTAACCACTTAGAGGCTTAGATTAGTGGGGTTGATATACCCACCACTAATCTATCCTATCCAATGGGTTCTTAATCACACAAAGGTTGTCAATCCACATGTGAATATATAACAAATTATTCCACTCAAGATAGCAATCAACAAGTGATATACAAGTCAATTATAATGAATGAAATCTAATTAAATTGAATGAATAGAACACATAAGAGATTCATTACAAGCTAGACTAAACCCACAACCAATTGTTCCTCAAATCTATCCCCTAGATTAGGGGTTTAGTTACATATAATTGCAATAAATGAAAAGAAGTAAATGATAAGGAAATAACCCTTGGGTAACCTTCTTTAAGCTCAATCCTTCTTCTCCTCTATGCTCCTAGATGCAAGGAATGGAGGTTGAGGAAATGTCTTGGAATGTGGGTGTTTTGGTGGAAAGTTACTAAGGATTTTGGTGGAGAAAATGGTAGGATGAGGAATGATGTAGTGAAGTAATCAAGGTTTTGTGTTGAGGGTTGGATGGATTAGATGAGTTCAAGGAGAGAAATGGAGGATGATGAAAAATGTGCCATGGAAGTTGATCTAGATCTGAAATGAATTCTTACAATTTTCTCCCTGATTTTCGATGGTTTGAAAGTGAAGAGACGCTCATATATATACTCACTCATGGACATGTACTGGTAACGACTTGATTCGCTGATGTGGAGTCTTGGTCGCTATTTGGTCGCTATGGCGACCATGGAGCGTAAAACGGTTAGATGAAAAGGTCGCTCTGAAAACCATCTTTCTCGCTCTTTGTCAAGTGGCGAACATGACCAAAATGTGTAGAGGTCGCTCTTTGTGCATCAAGGTCGCTCTGGCGACCATAAGTGGCGACCTTGGAAATGTGAAGAGGTCGCTCTTTGTGCATCAAGGTCGCTCTGGCGACCATAAGTGGCGACCTTGGAAAAGTGAAGAGGTCGCCCTTTGTGCATCAAGGTCGCTCTAGCGACCATAAGTGGCGACCATGCCTTGAGTGCACTAGGTCGCCACTTGCAAGGGAGGTCGCCAGAGCGACCCCAAGTGGCGACCACACCTGATTGTTTTTGTGACCTTCTGTCGCCATGGCGCTCAAGTGGCGCCCAAGTGGCGACCTTTTGATGCTTTTGGGAACTCTTCTGTCGCCATGGCGCTCAAGTGGCGACCTCCATTGCCCATGTGGCGAAAATGCTCTGTTCTTCTCATTTGTGAGACATTTTTGCACAAGTCCTCCACCTTTATCTCAATTGCTTCTGAAACCTAATAAAACCTGAAACACTCAATTTAACAACATTAAACACGGGGAAATGCCCGAGAATCAAGCAAAAAGAAACGGAAATGAGGGCCAAAATCATACCAATTTTGGCTTGATCAAATACCCCCAAACCAATCTTTTGCTAGTCCTCGAGCAAACATAATAACAAGCACACCCCCAAAAACATGCATAGAGATATTTCAAAGGTTTTTACTTCAAATGATCAATGTGCGAAGCCAAAATGAAGAGATTAAAACAGTTATGCCATGGTGAGGATTTAAACATGCAAGAGCGTGTATAGTTATGATCAAAAACGTGCCACCTTAGACATAATTGTACGCAATGCGATCTTACATTCAAAATGCCAAAGCTTCAAAGCAAAGGTGCTATTAGTTTAGAATGTAATTCGCTTTGATACTAAATCTCACCGGATTCTCTCTTCTTTTCTCCAAGACTCCTAGGTTCACTCAAATATGTGCATGTGCAATATGAGTTCATGTTATGGCAACAAATTGATTGCACATGCTAAACATTAAAACGCAATTTTCTGAAAAGTGATCTCATGAATGGAATTGCAAGCCATGAATTAGAAAGAACATGCATCAACCAAATTGTACAAAATGGACAATCCTAAAGATCATGAAGGTCTTTTCTTTGGTTGTAATGGGGCCTAAGGTCATGGTGAAACAAAGAATGGAAGAAATGGATATCAAGGGACCTAATGATTTCATTAAGGCATACATTCTAATTCTTTAAGTTCCACAAGATTCCCACATATGTTCACACTTCAAGGTGTCCAGGCTCACAATTACACATGTGTATGTTACTCCTATTTTCAACTTGAGTAGCTCAATTACTTCTCTTCCTTTTCTAGGCCCTTTGTGCCTAATTTCTTTATTCCTTTTTCTTTGCTTTTCTTTTCTTGCCAATTCTTTTCTTTTCATGCTCTTCATTTCTTTTCTTTCTTTTCTTTTCTCATTCTTTACAAGCTTTTGTTTTCTTTTTCATTTTCAAACATTTCTTGCTTTGCAAGACTCCTACACACATTCACATGCCTTGGTACACACCTTATATTTATACATTCAGAATTTTACATTGAGTTCCTAAGCCTTAGCGAATCGTTTGGTCAAGGTAGGTCAAGTATTTTAAGGCTATAAGGTTCATGTAGATGTGGTTCATGAAAGAAATGCTTCAAATGTGTTTGGCTTCAAATGGGCTTGGGAGCACACATATTCAAGTGGTTGGAAGTGTTTAGGCCAAAGAGGTTTTCACATGCATCGCCTAAAATCATTTCTAAAGATTCGTCCATTAAGCAAAATAAGGCATCCACAAGCAGACCATAATATTCTATGGCAAACAACATTTAGTGCAAATGAGACCAAAACATGCTTGTATGAGTGTTTAGAGTGAGTGTTTAAAGAGTGAATGTTTACAACTCAACGTATGCTTTTTAAAGGCTGTGTTTGTGATCCTCACGGGAATCTCCACTATTAATTCTTAGCCTTCAAGCAAATTTGATCATTCACTCAACATTAAGAGAAAAAGATTAACGCATTTTGTTCAATGACACCCTAAGTGGCATGGTGTTAATCTAAACCAAACACTCACAAACATGCACAATTCCTCACTACATCATGTAAAGAACAATCTCCACAAGCAAAGCATGCTTAAATATGGCAATATCGCAAAAATTTTTGAAAATTTTGGCACACAATTCTTTCGAAAACCAAGCATCATGGTGTTGCGCAAAAGCACCCCCAAACCTAAATTTGACATTGTCCTCAATGTTCAAAGGTGGAAAATAAACAACAAGCGCAACCCACTAAGTTTCAAGCAATAACCCAACAAGCATGAGCAAAACAAAATATCCCATCATCCGGCATATTGCCCTCCAAATATTCATACACAAAATTCCAACAACACATATAGCAAAGAAGCACAAATGTCCTAAATCCACTACCAAAATCCAATTCACACCCTTATTCTATGCGGAAACAAAATAAAGGCAAAAATGAGAAATAAAGACTAAAGGAAAAGAAATGTGAATAAACATAAATCAACAAAAATATTCAACAAAATAATCCAAAAGTAAAAACATAAAACTAGCAATATCCCAACAAAATGATAGAAAATGCAAATGATGAAAAGATAACAACGAATCCTAGGAATGCTAGTAGGCCACTACTCTGAATCATCCTCCTCATCCTGCACTACTCTACCCTTCCCTTTCGGGTCCTTCCTTCTCTGCTCCCTAGCTAGTGCTGCTCTCCTAGACTGCTCCTCTCTCCATTTCCTCTGTGCTGCTGCCTCATCAATAGGAGGACCTCCCACATAACGGGGCCCCTGATCAGTCAAGGAACGGGCCATTGCCTCCTCCAACTGTGTTGCCTCCTCAACAGCAGACTGTGCAGTCTGAAATACAAAGTCAGGCTCCTCTGTGCCATGTCCTGAAGGTGCAGTGGGGGTAGGTGGAATCACTGTGGCAGGCTTCTTCGGTCTCCTGACATAAGGAGTGAGCCTAAGATCATGGCGGAGGTCTGTAAAGCCTGTGATCACTGTCTCACTCAAATCCTGAATAAGGCTTTCCAACCTCAGCTGCCTGTCCTCCAAGGCCTTCTGCCTTCCCTCAATATCAAGTTTATCAGCATGAAGGATATCAAAATCACCAGTCTGAGTCCTCCTAATGCGCTGTACACCATCTAGAATCCGAAGACCCAACGGCTGCCCATGATCATCACAAATAGGAGTCTCCTCCTCCTCATCATCATCGTCCTCATCAGGGACTATTCTCTCAAATTCTTCCCTAACACTGGTTTCGGCCTCTGAACTCCGCACTCTTCTACGTTTTCCCCCAGTAGGCATCTCTCCACGCTTAATCATCAAACGTCTCCAGGTGGTCAAGTCCATATCTGATACGGGGGGCTTAAGTGTGTCCCCGGAGATATCCACACCCGCCAACTTGCAGGCTTCTGTGATCAAACAAGGGAAAGGGAGGATATCTGTCTCTGATTCATTCCTCCCAATCCGCTGAATCTCCATCTTTATGATAATCCCCACATCAATAGGCTGCCTCTCACTAATGCTATGTAGAATCCTGGCTGCCTCAAATGGAACAGTGGACCTGTGGGAAACCGGTCTCAGGGAAGAATGGAGGAAGATGTGCCAAAAGGCGTGCTCAATCTTCAAGTTTGACTGCCTGAGAGGGAACCGCTTCGCCATCCATATGGTCATAGGAGTGATGGTCATCGTATTTGCAAATTCCACCAAATTCTTTACGTACAAAGGATTCGTGGTGATCCCTTCCACCATCCTCTCACGTAAACCTTCAATTTCCAACAAAGTTGTCCCAAAATAGATGTTAATGTCCGGTGCGTTTAAGTACACGGGAACCCCTCTCACAAGAATGGGACCACCTCTCATATACTCTCCCGGATTCATCCCCGCGTAAAACTCTCTCACCAAACCTTCACTGAAATATGGCGGAGTAGCCGCTAATCCTCCCCATCCCAAGTCATTCACTGTTGTTGGGACAGGGGTATCCCTCAAGCTCTCCAAATCAATTCCCCTCTCAGGCCACATTTTCTTCTCAGCAAAAGTTTCCATACGATCATCGAAATTTCTGTTCAGTGTGCAGTCGGGAATTACTCTCTTCCTAGGAGTGTTGGTCTTGCTACCCTTGCCCCCCTTGTTCGGCAACTTCATCTTCGGAGCCATTTTTCACCCCCAAATTCGGACTAACTTTCTGACAGAAATCCGGCAGCACAACGGCACTATAATAACACTCCGGCACTCACCAATGTGCACCACAATCACCCAAATCCACTTCAATATTGTCACAATCACTTCTATATGAACAAATCACACAAAAATCCAATCCTAAGCACTAATCACTTCAAATCAAACTCAAAACCACCCTTAGTAATTCTAGATGCAATGTAGGACGGATTTGATCAAAAGAATTGAAGAACTAGAGTGAATTCTTACCAAGTTTGGAGATTACGTGCGTGCCACGGCTTTGGAATTGAGAGAATTTGAGAAGAGAGGACTGGTGTGTGTGCGGCGTTATGTTTGAGCTGCATCCCTTATAAGTGAACGCCCTATGTCGCCACTTGTGTCCTCGGTCGCTCTGGCGACCAAGAAGAAATTTCTTGTTTGCATGTGGTCGCCATTTGCACAAGTGAGGTCGCTCTGGCGACCAAATGGCGACCATACCTAATAACAAAGGTCGCCATTTGCACAAGTAAGGTCGCTCTGGCGACCAAATGGCGACCATACCTGATAACAAAGGTCGCCATTTGCAACATGTGGGTCGCCCTGGCGACCATGTAAGTGGCGACCTCTGAATTCTTCATGTAAGAGAGGTCGCCATTTGTGTGCAAAGAGCGACCAAATGGCGAACCTGACTTAAAATCCTCTTCTAAGTGCATTTCATCACCTGCAAAGAACAAAATCCACAATAAGCTCATACTTCAACTTCTAACAAGGATGGAGGGACAATTATTCAGAAAAAACAAAATGAACAAAAGAAAAACACACAACAAGCAAAAATTAAACACAAACATAATTATTCATGGCATGAAATGTAAAAACCGAATATAAATCCAACTACCGCATCATACTATGCGAAATGGAATCATGATGCTCATCATCCAAGTCAATCATGTTATAACTCAATTTTTTCTTGACTACCCAAATTGGTCCTCTAGACTCATCTCGGACTTGATTGACCAAATCCTTCATAACCCAAATTTGCTTAACATGGTTAGATCTCCTTAGAGGCCTATTTTTATCATTATTGGCATGCTTCAAAAATTCAAAACATTTAGACTTTACATGACCCTTTCTATGACAAAAATAACAAGTTAAAGGATATGAAGGAAATCTTCCCTTTTTCATTGGAGATTTATGTCTTGAGGGACCGTTATTGGTGAGTTCCTTGATGGCTTGATCCATCCGATCTATCTCCACCAAAAAGTCGCACTCCTTTACCTTAGCAACTTTCAAGGACATCTCCTTCTTGCTCAATTCCTCCTTCAACTCCTCAAGTGCCTTGTTCTTGGCATCTACATTCATGAGAGTCTTCCTCATCTTTCTTAAGGATTCTTCCTCAAATTCTTCGGTGAGCCTAGCCAAATCTTCAAGTTCTTTCACCGTCACCTCATTCTCCATTGTGAGAGCCACGTTGACCTTCTTAAGCTTATGATTTTTCCTTGCTAAGTCATCAAGCTTCTTTTCCAAGGCATACTTCTCCGCCTTAAGAACCTCTACCTCAAGCATGAGCTCTTGGTTGGAATTCTTGAGCTCTTCTATTTCCGAGTCACCTATACTCTCCACTTCGGCCTCTTGGCTATCCTTTTCAAACAATTGCACCAAATCACACACCTTTCCACCCGTTAACCTTGGTGAATGCAACTCAACCACATAGCAACTCTCAATGCTTTTTAGGTCATCATTGCATATGGTTATATCGATCTCAAGTTCTTTCTCAAATGCATGCATACAAACTTTCTTCTTGCAAACATCAATCTTCATTTGAGCGGTAGCCATGAATGGTCTACCAAGGAGAACTTGCCACTCCCTAACATCATTTGACTTGTCACCAATGTCTAGAACCACGAAATCCGTTAGCACCATTACTCCTTCAATGACAATTGGGACATCCTTTAGTTCACCACATGATGAAAGTGAGGTTTGATCCGCTAGCATAAGCTTCTTCCCGGATGGCTTCAATCCTACCAAACCCAACCTTTCATAAGTAGAAAGGGGCATCATGCTCACACTTGCCCCTAAATCTAGTACTCCTTTAAGCACTCCACTATTTCCTATTGAAATGGGAATCACAAAGCTTCCCGGATCTCCCACTTTCTGGATGTATGCTTCTTCAAACAACAATGCCTCATCTCTAGCTCCATCTTTCTTGACAAAACTTCCTTCCTTAGCTTGCTCTGTGTGGCTTGGAAACTTCCCCTTTTCTTGCTTTTGAAGAGCCTCGGCGATTTGCCCCATTTGGGTCTCCAATTTCCCGAAGGATGCCTCTAGATTGCCAAACCTTTGGCCACTAGCTTGCATGAAGCTTGTCAAGGTGTTCTCAGCTCTTTGGAACCCTTGCATCATACCTCTCATCTCTTCATCAATATTTCGGCGAGGTTGATACGAGCTTGGTTGAGCATTGTTGTTGTTGTTCCATTGGTTTCCTCCCCATTGGTTTCCTCCTTGGGGAAACCCTCCTTGTGGGTATCCTCCTTGTGATTGGTTTTGCCGGTAGCCTCCTTGTGAGCTATTGCCTTGATTGTTCATTCCTTGTTGTTGACTTGGACGGTAACCCCCTTGTGAGCTACCTCCTTGATTGTACACCCCTTGTTGTTGGTTTCTTGGTGGTGGGTTTAGAATGTTGTTGTTGTTTGACCAAGAAAGATTTGGGTGGTTCCGCCATGGTTGAACATAGTTGTTTCCTTGACCTTGGAATCCCATAGCTTGAACTTCCTCGTGCTCTTGACCTTGACCTTGAAAAGTGTCCTCAAACCCTTCATTTTCATTAAATTGCCCGCTAGAGCTTCCTTCTTGTCTTCCTAGCAACTTAACTCCCGCTTTCTGCAACCCCAAACTTTCAATATGAGAAGTTAAGGTTTCCACCATTTTGTTTATCCTTGAGATTTCAATTGCGGTTTCCGTGCTAGCATTCACATCAAACTTCCCACCTCGAATACTGTTGGCATTCCTTTGTTGAGAGTTTTGTGCCAACATCTCATAGATGTCGTAGATCTCCGAAGCGGTCTTGGTATCATAAGAACCTCCACAAGCGTTATCCACCAACACTTGGGAGAACCGAGTTAGACCCCCTTGGAAACAAGACACCTTGTATTCCTCAGTGAACATGTGAGGAGGGCATTGGGCCACAAGGCGTTGATACCTCTCCCATGATTCATGAAATAGCTCCCCCTCACTCTCATAAAAATCGGCTATCTTCACCTTCAACTCCTTTGCTTTCCTAGCCGGAAAGAATCTGTTGAAAAACACCTTGCAAATCTGCCCCCAACTCGTCAATGATCCCGGCCTAAGCCCCATGAGCCATGTCATAGCCGCATCCTTCATGCAATATTGGAAGCAACGCATTTGCAATTGTTCGCGTGTGAGCCGCATGATGGGGAAGGTCTCTATAATAGCACTATACTCCTTCATGAACTGGAGGCAGTCTTCATTCAGCTTCCCATGAAATGACGGCAATAAGTTGACGTGCATCGTCTTCAACTCACAACCCCTAGCCACCGGGTCTAGCACTATCGGTGATGGTTGGTTCCCGATATCCGGCAAGGCATACTCACCCATGGTCATCCTTTGACCCCGGTTGGTTTGAGTTTCTTCCGTCATCTCCTCTCTCAAAGGAGCTTCGTCTTCCCTACCATGTTGTTGTCCTTCGGTACTCATATCTTGACTTGGAATTGGTTCAAACTCTCTCACACGGCTAGTGCCTTCTAGTGGGGGATGAACACCTCTACCTAGAGATCTCCTACCGTGCATAAAACTGAGCACCTGAAAGAGGAATAAATAAAGAGATACAAGGAAAGAAAAGAAAGTAAAAACAACACTATGAACAAATCAATAATCACAAAACAAAATTTTAAACTAACAATTCACAAAATACCAATAAAATGCGAAGAAAAGTCAATATATGTAATCAACGCTACCAATCCCCGGCAGCGGCGCCATTTTTGATGAGGTCGTTTGTGTACTCAACAAAATAGTAAAAATGATAGTTTTTGGTTGATTCTTGAAAACTCTTTTAAAGCCACTTAATCCTTTTAAAATGTGATTAGATAGCAAAATAGTGAGCAAGTTCGTTCCACAGGGAATGGAGTGTTAATTAGATAAATTGACTAATCTTAAAACAATAAAACAAATCATAGAGTTTGATAAATGTGTGGTTTCTACAGCCACCAATGCTAAACTACTCAAATGAAAATACACAAAAATGTTATGAAAAATAGAATACTCAACACCTTGATAAGAATAGTGATAAAATCAATTAATGAGAGAACTAGGGAATAGATCGATTAACACTTGGATGTGGGTAAGCTACTAGCATCATTAATGTACCAATCTCATTATGTTAACCACTTAGAGGCTTAGATTAGTGGGGTTGATATACCCACCACTAATCTATCCTATCCAATGGGTTCTTAATCACACAAAGGTTGTCAATCCACATGTGAATATATAACAAATTATTCCACTCAAGATAGCAATCAACAAGTGATATACAAGTCAATTATAATGAATGAAATCTAATTAAATTGAATGAATAGAACACATAAGAGATTCATTACAAGCTAGACTAAACCCACAACCAATTGTTCCTCAAATCTATCCCCTAGATTAGGGGTTTAGTTACACATAATTGCAATAAATGAAAAGAAGTAAATGATAAGGAAATAACCCTTGGGTAACCTTCTTTAAGCTCAATCCTTCTTCTCCTCTATGCTCCTAGATGCAAGGAATGGAGGTTGAGGAAATGTCTTGGAATGTGGGTGTTTTGGTGGAAAGTTACTAAGGATTTTGGTGGAGAAAATGGTAGGATGAGGAATGATGTAGTGAAGTAATCAAGGTTTTGTGTTGAGGGTTGGATGGATTAGATGAGTTCAAGGAGAGAAATGGAGGATGATGAAAAATGTGCCATGGAAGTTGATCTAGATCTGAAATGAATTCTTACAATTTTCTCCCTGATTTTCGATGGTTTGAAAGTGAAGAGACGCTCATATATATACTCACTCATGGACATGTACTGGTAACGACTTGATTCGCTGATGTGGAGTCTTGGTCGCTATTTGGTCGCTATGGCGACCATGGAGCGTAAAACGGTTAGATGAAAAGGTCGCTCTGAAAACCATCTTTCTCGCTCTTTGTCAAGTGGCGAACATGACCAAAATGTGTAGAGGTCGCTCTTTGTGCATCAAGGTCGCTCTGGCGACCATAAGTGGCGACCTTGGAAATGTGAAGAGGTCGCTCTTTGTGCATCAAGGTCGCTCTGGCGACCATAAGTGGCGACCTTGGAAAAGTGAAGAGGTCGCCCTTTGTGCATCAAGGTCGCTCTGGCGACCATAAGTGGCGACCATGCCTTGAGTGCACTAGGTCGCCACTTGCAAGGGAGGTCGCCAGAGCGACCCCAAGTGGCGACCACACCTGATTGTTTTTGTGACCTTCTGTCGCCATGGCGCTCAAGTGGCGCCCAAGTGGCGACCTTTTGATGCTTTTGGGAACTCTTCTGTCGCCATGGCGCTCAAGTGGCGACCTCCATTGCCCATGTGGCGAAAATGCTCTGTTCTTCTCATTTGTGAGACATTTTTGCACAAGTCCTCCACCTTTATCTCAATTGCTTCTGAAACCTAATAAAACCTGAAACACTCAATTTAACAACATTAAACACGGGGAAATGCCCGAGAATCAAGCAAAAAGAAACGGAAATGAGGGCCAAAATCATACCAATTTTGGCTTGATCACTCTATTTGGCAGTTTCAGAAGCTGCTACCAGCGGAGCCTTAGTGAAGGAGTGTAGTGACGAGATGCAGAGACCAGTTTACTATGTAAGCCAGGCTTTCACTATGTCTAAGAAAAACTACACCCTCCTAGAGAAGCTTGCCTATGCCTTGGTAACTACATCCAGAAAGCTCCGGCCTTACTTTCAAGCTCACACCATCATGGTAGTCACTAACCAACCCTTACGACAATTCCTTCAAAGCCCTAGAACTCACCCAATTTGATATCAAATATAAGGCAAGAACCACGATCAAAGCCCAAGCCCTAGCTGATTTCATATTAGAATTCAGCGTAACTTCTAGTCCGGATAAGTCAGCGGACCCGAATCCAGATGAAACCAATCAGGATTGGCCTATAGATGGCAAGGCTTGGGACCTATGCACGGATGGTGCATCAAATCAGTTGGGATGCGGAGCAAGAATTGTCGTGATTGACCCAGAGTGAGCTTAATGCAGTCACTGTTTCAGGTTTGAATTCAAAGCCACTAATAACGAAGCAAAATACGAAGCCTTACTAACAGGAATAGGAGTAGCAGAAGCCTTAGGGGCTGATTACCTTTTGATCAAGAGTGACTCCCAATTGGTGGTTAACCAGGTGTCGGGATTATACCAGGCAAAAGGTGACAACATGGTGGCATATTTGGCTAAAGTCCGGGAAGCAATGAAGAAATTGCAAGGCATAAGGATGGAATAGGTACCCCGAGAGAAGAATCACAGGGCAGACGTCCTGGCCAAGATCGCAGCAGGTGAAGGGCATGCTTTACCAAAACGAGTGCCACTCCAACTGATTTCCCATTCCAGCATAGCTAAGGCCGTAGAAGTCCTCCCAGTCAGCCGCCCCTCATGTTGGATTGATCCAATAGCAGACTACCTCTAAAGTGACACTCTCCCTGCATATTCGGATCAAGCCCGTTGGCTTAAAAGAATTGCTACCCGGTATTGCCTGGTGGATGGATACCTCTACCTTAAAGGGAAATCTCTTCCCCTACTTAGATGTCTTCACCCAGACAATGCATACTAGGCACTCGACGAGGTACATTCAGAGGACCATGGAAATCATGCATCGGGCGAAACACTAGCTTTCCAGATAATTAGAATGGGCTACTTCTGGCCGACTATACACCAGGATGCAAAGCAGTTTGCACGATCCTGCAAGACTTGTTAGAAAATAGCAAACCTCCATCATCTCCCTCCGGAAAGACTCTCCTCAATCAGTACACCCTACCCCTTTGCAATATGGGGACTAGATCTAATCGGGCCACTCCCTACTACACCCGGCCAGGCTACACATGCAGTGGTAACAATAGATTACTTTACCTGATGGGTGGAAGCTAAGGCCTTTACCCGGATAACTGAAGAAAATACCACCAGCTTTGTCAAGGAGAACATTGTTTGCCATTTTGGTACCTCGATGGCCAACATAACTGATCTGGGAAAGCAGTTTGACAACACCAACTTCAGGCAATTCTGTGAAGGCCGGAACATTGATCTCCGTTTTGCATTAGTGGTTCATCCTCAAACCAATGGGTTGGTCGAAGCTACCAATAAAATCATTAAAAAACTCTTGAAGAAAAAACTCCAACAAAAGAAAGGATTACGGGTTAAAGAGTTACCCAATGTGTTGTGGGCTTACATGACAACCAAGAGGACTGCCACGAGGGAGACCCCTTATTAGTTAGTCTTCGGGACTGAGGTAGTCTTGCCTATCGAGCATAAGCTCATATCTTTCCGGGTCCAAATTATGAACCGGAAGATAATTAGGCTAAGTTAAGAGCTAGTCTGTATCTACTTAAGGAAAGCAAAGCAGAACCGCATAAAAAGTGGCAGTGTACCAGAGTAAGATAGCCCGACACTTCAATAAAGGGGTAAGGATCTGAAATTTAAAAGAAAGAGATTTGGTTCTTAGGAAAGTAACTCAGAACACATGAAGGAGGTCCGACGGGGTGTTAGCTCCTAGCTAGGAAGGTCCCTACCTGATAAAAGTAGTGCTTCGGGGTGGTGCCTACAAGCTGGAAGACATGGAGGGGCACCCAGTGGATCATACATGGAACGCCGATCACTTCAGGAAGTTCTACCCGTAGATATTCAACTCATATCTGCTGGTATATACACCTCGAATTCATATTTTACTGCTTGGGAAATTCAATAAAATCAGTTTTCTTTCCTACATGATTCTCCTATGTACTTTTTGCAATATCTCCTACTTGATTCTCCAATGTCTCCAACATGATGTTCATTTTACAAGTTTTTCGCTATTACTAATTTGCCTCAAGACCATGAAATAGCCTTATGACGATCCTGCTGCCTTGGTCGGGGTATACCCTCCTCCAAAAAGCCTGATGCTAAAATGGCCTAAGTTGCCTACCAGGACATACTCATAGAAGGATCGGGATACCTTGCCAAGGTACCTGATTCCTTACTTCTCTATTTCAAAACCAGGAAATAGCCTTATGGCGCTCCTGCTGCCTTGGTTGGGGTATACCCTCCTCTAGGAAGCCTGGTGTTAAAGTGGCCTAAGTTGCCTACCAGGACAGACTTACAAAAGAATCGGGATACCTTGCTAGGGTACCTGATTCTTTACTTCTCCATTTCAAGACCAAAAAATAGCTTTATGGCGCTCCTATTGCCTTGGTCGGGGTATACCCTCCTCTAGGAAGCCTGGTGCTAAAGTGGCATAAGTTGCCTATCGGGACAAACTTACAGAAGAATCGGGATACCTTGCCAAGGTACCTAATTCCTTACTTCTCCATTTCAAGACCAGGAAATAGCCTTATGGCGCTCCTACTGCCTTGGTCGGGATATACCCTCCTCCAGAAAGCCTGGTGCTAAAGTGGCATAAGTTGCCTACCAGGACAGATTTACAGAAGAATTGAGATACCTAGCTAGGGTACCTGATTCCTTACTTTTCCATTTCTCTAAAAGGCTGGCGTTAAAAGAGCCTGATTAGGAACCTTAGATGACTACATGTTCATAAGAGCCTGATTAGGGAAGGAGACATGATTACTTAACACATCCCGCTAGTTTCTACGATTATGAGGTACAAGGGTGTTCAACGTCTGGCCATCAAGCATCCTGATCTATTTTGTCAAGGCACAGTCATTCATTCTCGGTCCAACTACTCACAAGCATGTATGCATTAAGTTTTTTTTTTCTAAATTAGAAGAAAAAGTAGGAAACTGTAAGAGTCAACAAAAAAGGGAATCTGTATTGATTGAAACAAATAACTCGAGTGTGTTCTAATATATTAATATTCAATCTAGAGGGGGGGGGGGGGTGAATAGATTTTAACGATATTACCCAATTTTCGCGTTAAGTCAATATTACGAAAATGCCCTAAACTAGTCAAAACAATAACAAGTGTAAAATGGTGCGGAATTATAAACGACACTTGATATTTACGTGGAAACCCTCACGGGAAAAACCACGGGCTGTATAGTGCGCCACACTCGAACCTCGAATCCACTAAATGTGTAATGATTACAACCTAATCCCGATCAATAATCAACACACATACCTAATCCCGGTATAAGTAAACCTAGTCCAATTGCTTGTGTGACCACCTAATCCCGATGTCCGACCTAATCCCGGTCTATCACAACAAGACTTCAATTGCTTGCGATCTAAGTAACCTAATCCCGGAAGCTACACGCAAGACTTACTTCTCAATGAAGAGATTACAACCTATGTGAATATATAATGATATTCAATGAGCAAATAAAGCTAGGTAACCTTAGATGCTTATCTAGGATGATTAGATAACAATAAATGCAATCCTAGATGTCAATGGCTAAATGACATGTCATAAAGCTTAGCAAATCATAGATAAGAATAACCTAGATGTTGCTATCAAAATACATCACTCAAACATGTCAACACAACAATCTCTATTTTGTATCTAGAATATATTCTAAGAGCATACAAATAACATAAGAGATTTCTTTGATAAATAAAACACTAAGCTTAGATGAGATTAGTGAAGAACATACCAAAGCAAGTGTGTTGAGCAAAACCCATGCAAGCAAGCATCCTAACTATGCTAGAAAATGCTAGATGATCTTTTGATGCATATGAGAATGGTTTTGTGTGTATAAAAATGAGTTCTTGATGATTTTTCTCTTGAAAGATTTTCTAAGTGAAAAATATGATATTTGGAACTCTTGAAAACGACCTAGAAATGAAAGAGGCATATATATAGTATGCCAAAGTGAAGTGATGCCGTTTTGTAAATTTTGCAAAAGACCGCCGATTTTGCGCCCCTGATTCTGCGGCCACGGACCACAGAACACAGGGCGCAGAAATGCCCCTGACATTTTTACGGCAAGATTATGAGGCCACGGACCGCATAACACAAGGGCGTAGAAATGCACCTGACAGTTTTGCGGCCCCTAAACGCAAAAACCAAGGGCGCAAAAAAGAGACCAGAGAGTATGAATTCTGGTCCTGATTCTGCGGCCTAATTTATACGGCCTTGCCCGCATAACAGGGCGCAAAAATGCACCTGATGCAGCATCCTAAAATGAAAAGTATGATGTGCAATTCCAAGCAAGATGCACCCATATGGACAAGAATGAAGAGAGATTAAATAAACAATAATGCATACACACAATAAAGACACAACACATTCAAGAATGAGAATTATGCAAGTGTTGTGTGTGTGTGTGCATCTACTTCTCTTCATTGCAAGAAACACTAAGTATTATACCTTTGGAGTGCTTCTTCTCTTGAGGTCTTGAAAATGGCCTTTGAGCTTGATCTTCAATCACCTAACTACCCTTACAATTCAAACCCCCAATATGTGGTTTGTCCATGAAATAAGCCAATCAATAATGGGAATCCTTACATTGATCAAATAGGGTACCCAACCCCCTTCCCCGGGTTACAAAAAAAATAAAAAATGAGTAACAACAAAAACAAGAGGGGTACAACAAGCTGCCAAGTCAGGTTTCTTTATCCCCCTCCAGTTGCTCTTCTTCACCGGCTGCTTCCACCATCATGGCATCAATCTTGGCACTAGTATGGGTTCCCTCAACTGTTGGAACCTGGGTGCTGATCGGATCATCCTCCTCTACAGCAGCAGATTCATTCAAGGTCCCTTTAGCTATTGGGATCTCGGATCTGACTGGACCATCCTCCTCCTCCTCCTCCTCCTCCACTAGGACCACACGGGGTCCACCATTTGTTCTTCTTGAGTAGGAGGATCCTGGGCTTCCATCTCAGTGCCATCAAGTTGGACCCCCGCAAGTATGCCATCCCTTTTATTCGGATGAGCAACATCTTGTGAAGGAACATCTTCTCCCTGGTCCCCATCTGCTAGCTAGGCGGCCTTCGCCATGATCTGATCCCGGTCCCAATTCAAGGTGGCCTGAAGATCGAAGGGAGG
Organism: Acer campestre; assembly: GCA_954870605.1. Lineage (NCBI taxonomy): Eukaryota > Viridiplantae > Streptophyta > Magnoliopsida > Sapindales > Sapindaceae > Acer > Acer campestre. The sequence goes on along the minus strand of OX940799.1, from coordinate 22,939,203 downwards.
GGGCAAGGCTATGGCTACCTCGTAGTAGACTGTGAAGTAGCTGTCTTCAAATGTAGGGCCTTCCTAGGCCTCCAGGTTTCTTCTTGTGTCCCGTAGAAGCTGGTTCTCATCTTGTAGCAACTTCTTTTCTACCTTTAAGTGCTCCCCCTCCTATCGGTGACACAAGGAACTGATGGTTTCAGTATCCAAGCAGCGCTCGTAGCGTCTAGCTTCCACCAAGGCGGCCTGCTTGTCTTCTTCAGCTTGAGCAGCAGCCTGGACTAAGAGGGCCACATTTTGCTGGGCCTGAGCCAGCTCCTGCTGGGTATCCTCCAATTTGGACTGGAGCCCAATGTAAGCTTCCCTTAGAGTTAGCAGTTACCTCTTCATAGCCAGAGTGAATTTGAAGCCCTGCAAAAGAAGAAAATAGTCAGCACCTGCTAGAAGAAAGAAAAAAAATCACAAAAAAGAGGATGGAGCTTTACATCGACTAAGATGGATGCTCCATTGGCAACTAGGATTTCAGTGGGAAGCTTTGCCATGTTCGTCAAGCTTCCTCCAGGGCAGGAGGCGACAAATCGGGATGTCACCTCATCAGGGGTGGAACCCCCTAACCTCGATCCAGACGGGATGTCAACAGGTGGGGCAAAAGTAGGGGCAGCTTCCTCCTTCTACGTATTCTCAATGTGGTCTTTGGAGATTGCCACTGAAGGAGAAAAGGTAAAAGAAATCTTCATAGTAGAGGAAGTAGTGCTACGACCCTTCTTTTGAGCTTACCTTCCAAAGCCCCAAGCCTTAGCTGCTCGAGCCAGTATTGCCTTGATCAACGGCCGTACTGGAAGACGAGTAGGAGTCTTAGCAGATGACCCCGCTGAAGTAGGAAGAGGTGCAGCAATGCTGGCTGGTGACTTCGCTAGAGCAGGAGGAAGTTAGGGATTAGTTCCAGACTGAGTAAACCTCGGCATAATCCTGGCAGTAGAAGACTGGGAGGGGACAGGAGAGGTAGAAGCAGGCAAGACCAGATCCCCCGTCCCAGAGGAAGAAGGAGACCCAGTCCTCATCGGGGTAGCGGATACTAAAATTTAATTAGAAAAAAGAGGAGGAAAACATATGTGCATATAGACAAAATAGATTGATGAAATTGCTTACCGGGAAGTGTGAGGGAGATCTTCAGGTACCACTCCAACCAGTCTCCCTCAAAGGGGTCCAGAGTGGGATACTTCATATTTGTATACCCCCTATTTATAATCCTTACAAGGATATCCTGAGATTTCGGGGAAAGCACCCCCTTCGCCCATTTATCCCTCGCCGTGAACTGGGTGGGGATGGGGTATTCATATCCCCCAATGAAGGCCGTATGCCCCTATTCACCTTTGACCACGAGCCATTCCTCCTTCTAAGGCGCGGCATACTTCATGTTCGCCCTTAGGATGACAAACTTCATGTCGTTAGATGCCCTCAGGTAGAATTGACCCCGAGGCACCATATTTGCTATGTTAAAGAGGAAGCGAAACTCGTCCAACCCCGGCTCCCTGTCGATGTTGTCCCTCTCCCATTGCTCTCGCTAGAGCACCAAGAACCCCGTCAGGTGCTTCCAGAAGTCTAGCGAGATTTGGAGGGGAGTTAGCTCCAGCGTTACAAGAGCCCAGCGAAGAGTAAGATGTAGTGGCAACCGGACTCCACACTCGAAGGCCGCCTTGTGAATCAACAGGCGATCCTGAGGTGGGGTATACACATCGTAACCTCGATGAGGGAGGGACAGAGTGATGTAGTCTAGAATTTTGTACTCCTCCCTCAGCTTGGTGAGTGTGTCCAGAGTACACACGAAGTCGGGCACTATCCGACCGATGTGGAAGGAGGCAAAAAAGCCTGTCTGGACCCCGACTAATGTGACATCATGCCCGCCACCTTCCTCGTTACCACCAACTTTTGCAGTGTCCACCTCGTCGTTAATCTGAACAGGGTCGTCTAGTTTGTTGTGAAAACCCGATCCGATTCGGGGGTTTCGTGTAGAACTACGGCGCTAGAGCCGCGAGGCGTCACTAGAGGCACTGTCACCATCTTGACTTTGTTTCTTCCCCATAGATGTTAGAGAAGCCTCCCCCGAATCGGCCTTCTCCATACTAAATAAAGCGTCAAGACTGTCAGAACAATGTAGAGAAACGGGGTCTGGGTGCGTAGAAGCCATCACTGGGTGGGTTTGGTCGACAGGGGTTCCTTGTGAAGTGGTGGAGAGTTTTGAAGGAGATGCCATTGAGGAAGAAGAAGAAAAGGGTAAGAGAATCTTGATGGATTGCTGGTAAGAAAAAAGAGAAAGCAGGGAAGTTATGGTTTTTTCTTTACTATAATCTTGAAGTTTGAAAGTGATGGAGAAGGCACCAACGAAGCCGGTATATTTATAGAAGAGGGCAGGCGGTTACACATAAGGAAATCGGAATTGGTGATCGGCAACGTGCTTGAAGGACGTGTTAGAAACGGTTCCGCATTAATCGTGCCAAAACGGCTCTTTTTGAAAACGTAGAAACCAATCATTGACTGTCACGCAGACTGTGCAATTAGTACCAGCGTGTCCAAAAAAGATTTCCTCTTCTATAGTGGAAACTAGTCAGACAAGGGAATATATAGACAAACAAGGCAAAAAATCCTTCAAGCATAATCAAAAACCCGACTCCGACTCCGACTCCGACCCCGACCCCGACTCCGACCCCGACAAGGTATCAGTGTCCAAGTCATAGGGGACTTCTGTTAACCACCAAAATTGGTGGAGGACCAAAGAAGAATTTTCCACCACGACACAAGGAAGACATGGGAATCCAGATACCATCTGACTACCCCGAAAAAGGGAGGGATCCTGACTGATCCGAGTACATACCCCCTCCAAAGGGGTCCAGCCCAGCCATTCCCTAGCCTCTCGTGGACCCCACAATATCCCGATGCGAAGTTCCACCCAATACCCCGATTCACAGTACAGCACCCAGTACCCCGATTCACAGAACAACACCCAGTACCCCCGATTCATAAGCACTACTCCAAGCCGGTCTACTCGTAGGTCCAACAAGTATCCCGACACGGAGTTCCACCAAACATCCCGCTATTGTACCATCCAGATATCTCTTTACTTCATCAGCAAGGTACCCCGCTACAGTCTCGATAAATATCTCGATCCTTAGATAGCAGCGGGATACTCAGGAGTTCATACCACCCTTTAGAATCAGCCCGCCAAGCAGGATGATACTAGATGAAGAAATTACCAAAGAGCAAGACTCTTATGCCACGAAGACCAGGTTAAAACTCCATGGAGACACACTGAAACGCTGCCGTTCAGTCGAAACAGCCGCCAACTGAAAAGTTTTATTTTAACAAGTAAACTCTATTAGAATCTTCCTAGGAAGGAAAGACTCGATATTGAAAGCTCCTATGAAATCGTTTCCTCTTAGGAAAGAAAGATTGGATTCTGACGATAAAAACTGCGAGATTGTCTCCTAAGAAGAAGGAGGTCCTACAATTGCTAAACCCTAGACCGAAACTATAGGAGTGCATGGCAAACAACGGGACCTATATAAACATCATGATACACACCAGCAAGGGGATGGGAAATTCACCTCTTAAAAACCCTACGTTCAATCCTACTTATCGACATGTACGAATTCGCCACCTCCATCTCCAACATAGACTGAAGCTCCATATTCCGCTATTAGCTTAGAAAAACACAAATCTTGTACTTACAATAAAAAGTGACAATCAATAAAGATTCTGTTTATTTGTCATAGTTTCGTTCCAATCGTATTTCTACATTCATATCACACCTATTATAGCAAGAACATTGTTGGTATCGAACTACGTGATACCTCTCCGACCGGGATTGATTTTGATCTTGGCCCCTTAAAGTTGTTATTTGGAGATTCACCCCAATGACGATGTTCCGGTAATAATTTGTATTCTTACATGTAATGAGAATTATTTTTTAACAAGATTGCAAATTTGATCATTTTTGTTTGTATTATAAATTTTTATTTTTGTAATACAGAACTTTCATTTGCTTGCATTAGAATACAAATTCTATTAATAATAAAGGATTTCATTTATAAGATATTATTTTTATAAGCTATAAGATTAAATGAAATTATTATTATTATTATTATATTTTGAAAAATAAGATAATTTTATGATGGTTAAAAACCGTCATAAACACACATTCTTGATGGTTTACAACCATCGATGATTCCAATGTCAAGAACGATTTCTTGATGGTTTTAATTTATGACGGTTATCGAGTGTCAACTGTTTATGACGGTTATAAACCGTCAAGATTTTATGATATAAAAAAAAAAAAACCGTTATAATTAAAACCATCAAAAAATCATTCTTGACGCTAGATTCTTTGACGGTTTAAAACCGTCATGGAATAGTGTTTATGACGGTTTTTAGCCGTCATAAAACACCTTTTTTTCTAGCAGTGAATATATTATATATATGATTGTTGTGTTCTTATTTTTAAAATTCATCTACAAAAAATTTAAGAGCATTATAGATAATGTTATAAACATATATATGTGTTAAAATTAAAGAAGATGAGAGATCATCATGATGAAGCATAAGATAAGAGAAAGAACTATCACTAATTCACTAGTTTATTATAAAGAGAAGGTATAATGAGAATTAGCTATATATAAACACTTACTTAGAGTGGTTTTCCTATAAGTGTGCACTGAAATAAGAAAAACATAGGACATCCAAATTTAACGTTGGTTTCATCCTGATTGGATTTGTTTTATGAAAATATATATTAAAAGAGAAGATATATATTAAAGAAAATTATATATATATATATATTAAGATTAGGATTCTCTGTAAAATATTTGTTTACTATAATAACTCTAAGTTCTCTCTCTCTTTTCTTTGCCAACAACGAATTTCTTCTAAATCTTCTACACCAAACTTGGAAAAATAATAATAATAAAAGAATCCTAGACTTCAAAATCTATTTTTTTATATTCATGATCAACTATGTTTTCAACACAATATGAAAATCTAGAACATGCACGATAGAAAAAATGTCTCTTTTAGATATACTAAGGCCTTTGAAAATTATATAGTACCTTTTTGAGGGTGCATTTTAAGGCTATATATCATCATTTTAATAACTTGAGTTTAAATGACACATATTATGGTGAACGGACAAAAATGTCCCCCACAATAACCTTCTTCACCATTTCTTTTTCTTTTTCAAAATCCTCCATCAATGGAGGTGAAACTCCACTGGAAGTTAGTTCGGCCTCCAAAGAAGGTCGATTAAGAAGAAGATGAAAAAAAAAAAAAAATTGGAGGTCATTTCCGAGACTTTTTGGTAATTCCCGAGACTTTTTGAGCAAAATTGAAATTTTTCGAGAGTTTTCATTTTTGCTCAGAAAGTCTCAAAAAATTTCATTTATACTCAGAAAGTCTCGAAAATACATGAAAAGTCTCAAAAAATAACAGAAAAATCTCAGAAAAAATATGACAAATCTTGAAAAGTACATGAAAAGTCTTTGAAAAAAACAATTTCCATAAAAATAAAAATTTCCTCTTCATTGACCTCCAATAGAGATCAATTTCAACCTCCATTAAAGGTCGATTTTGACCTCCATGGAGGTGGAACAACATCGACCTTCATTGGAGGTCGATTCAATGGAGGTCTATTCGATCTCCATGAAGAAGATTAAAGAACAAAATCAAAAAATGAAAAACTGAAAAAGTTGAAAAAAAAAAAAATGTAAAGTAATGGTATTTTTGGAAGTCACTTACTTTGGTGCATTTACAACTTCAGTTATTAAAGTGATGATAGTCTAGCTTGAAATACCAACTTTAAAAAAATGACAAAACCCCCTTATTTCCTTGCAAAAACTCCCTATTGATTTATCTATGAATTCTCCATTGTTAATATCACATCCGTAGAAGGTATTGATTTGTAAGGAATCATAGCAAAATACCTTTTCAAAAAAAAATATATTAATGATTCCTTCTTACGTAAAAGGAATTTTGATTAATATTTGTGTTTAAAAAAAAAAAAATCAACATTCCCTATATTTCCTTCAATATGTCATAAATGACTATAAATTAAATTTGAATAAATGATGAGATCCTCTTAAAAAAAAAAAAAAAAAAAAAAAAAAAAAAATTAATCATACAAACAATTTAAAAGTAATATTTGAATCATTAGTAGGTTAAATAGTATTACTCAATTCAAGAATCAATTTGTTTAAAATATAACAAACATATAATTTTTTAAAAATACAATATTTTTCTTCATTGAAAAGTTTCATATTGTTGTAATAAAATTAATAAAACAATAAATGAAGATTAATTGAAAAAGAGAAGAAATAAATGATAAAAAATAAATAATAAATAAGAAACAAAGATAAGGGAGAGACATGAGAGACGAGAGAAAAGTGAACAAGAGATATATTTCTTCTTATAATGTATTCTGGAAAGCATCAGCCAAGACAACCAAAAAACCAAAAAAAAATTATAAAGCAATGCCTATTTATAGGCAAACATATATAACAAAAGGATGACACATAGGGGAGTTCGTGTCACAAGAAATTGAGACCACATGTTCTCTTCACATTGATAGAATATTGTAGAAGAATTGAGAAGATGGTAGAAGCCACCAAATTTACAACACTCCCCCTTGGATTCCACCATTTGTATTTTAATTTGCTAGGAAAAACCCAGTGGGACAAAAACCTTAGCAAAAAATATATACAATGATCTTCTGGATCAAGTGGTGTGGATGTGTTCAGAACTGCCTCATTAAAACCTTTCTGGTAAAACCCAGTGGGACAAAATCCGGTAGAAGGAAAAAGAGTACAGTACACATATATCCTTTCAAAATTTTGCTCCCCCTGAATGAAACTTCAAAATTAATCCTGTAATTTGCAGAGTCGACGCATGCCAATGTAGACTGTATATTTGGCTCTGTTAAAGTTCATGAGTATAGAAGAATTTAGAAGAAATATGTTTTGTTCTGTCTCATTTGATATATCCCCCTCTAACTTGAGCGATATAAGCAGCATTATCTTTAAATAATATCGGTGTTGGTATTCCTGTAGATAATGAAAATTCACATGTATTTTGAATATAATAAATAACTGACCTTAGCCACACGCATTCTCGGCTTGCTTCATGAAGTGCAAGGATCTTAGAATGATTATAAGATGTAGCAACAAGAGTTTGCTTTGCGGAGCACCAGGAGATTGATGTGCCATTATAGGTAAAAACATATCCCGTTTGTGAACAAGCTTTATAGGGATCAGATGGATACCTAGCATCAGCATAACCAAGTAAACCTGAAAAGTTGTTAGATTTTGAAAAATATAACCCTAAATCTTTTGTTCCACGAAGATAACGAAAAAGATGTTTGATCTCATTCCAATGTCTTCGAGTTGGTGCTGAATTGAATCTAGCAAGCAAATTTACTAAAAATGCGATATCTGGCCGAGTACATTGAGCAAGATATAATCAAGCACCAATTGCATTAAGATATGGTACTTTAGGACCAAGTATCTTTTCACCATTTTCCAGTGGTCGGAATGGATCTTTCTTAGGATCAAGGGTTCTAACAATCATATGAGTACTTAATGGGTGAGCATTATCCATATTTAATCTTTTCAGAATCTTTTCAATATACGCTGATTGATGGATAAATATTCCGTTTGATTTATGCTCAATCTCCAGACCGAGACAATATTTTGTCTTTCCCAGGTCTTTCATTTCAAATTCCTTTTTTTAGATATTCAGCAATTTTAGGAGCTCTTCAGAAGTTCCAATTAAATTCATATCGTCAACATAAATTGTTATAATAGCAAATACAAATTCTGATTTCTTTATGAAGAACACACGGGTGTATAATATAATTATTATACCCTTATTTCATCAGATATTTACTGAGATGGTTACACCACATCCGTCCAGATTATTTTTAATCCATATAAGGATTTTTGTAGGTTTATCAAATACAGATTACGAGATCTCGGTTTACATGCTTCTGACATTTTAAATCCTTCCGGGATTATAAATATCTGCATTGAATGAATCATATAGATAAATGATTACTAAGTTTAGAAGACGTATTTCAAGCCTTTTAAAGGCAGCCAAATTTATCAAAAATTCGGAACGTAATTGTATTCATCACTACTGAATACCAAATTTCTGTGAGAAATCTTGTACTACGAGTCGTGCCTCATATCTTACGATCTCGTTTTTCTCATTACGTTTCCGTATAAAAACCTTTTAGTATCCAATTAGTTTGACATCTTCAGGAGCCTAGAGAACTATTGGTCTAAATACTATATGTTTGGCTTATGAAGTCAATTCTTCTTGAATTGCTTCTTTTCATTTAGGCCAATCATGCCTTTGTCTACAATCATCGATACTATGAATTTCATAATCATTATTTCAGTAGCTACTGTATTTAAAAATGTATCACTGGTGATTGTTTCTTTACTATTCCACATCTCTCATGTATAATTTATAGAAATTTTCTCAATTTCAATATACTTGAATCTCTGTTGAGATTTCTTCCATTTCAATGGATTTAGTCACTTCAGGGACTTTGTGTCTCTTTAGATATATCTAACTCTTATATAGTTGATCTAGAGAAAGTGGATGTATTCATAACTCGAGCCTTGTTTACATTAGGATCATGATAATTTATTTTCCTCTTTTGGGAACAATACATTTCAAAATAAAAGGTGTACAAACTTATGATATGCATCAGATGATTTATTTTGTTGCATTTTACTCAGATCGTTCTTCAGGAACAATCACCCGGCCGGGGTTTATGAGGTAGCAACTTATAAAATTTTGTTACTTTTAATATATGAAGTAACTGATTAATAATTATCTGATGATCAATTATCTTAGAAATGAACATGTCTATGACCAATTACAAGTTGTAAAGGTAAGTAATAATGATAAGCAGTGGGTCAGAGATGAATAGAATGTCTCCATATGGAAATTGGTAATTGTATCGAAATAATAAAGTTTTCGCAATTACTTGGAGATGCTTGATAAGTGATTCTACTAATCCATTCTGAGTAAGAACATGTGAACCTAGATGTTCAACATCAATCCCAATTGATCTGCAATATTCATCAAATGTCTTGGGAGTAAATTCAATCACCAACATTATCAAGGTGGATTGATTTGATCTGATGATTGGGAAAATGTGCTCGAAGCCTGATAATATGTGCGAGTAATCTTGCAAAAGCAACATTGCGTGTTGATAATAAGCAAACATGTGACCATCTACTGGATGCGTCAACTAGGACCATAAAATAGCGGAACCGTCCACTTGGTGGATGAATAGGTCCACATATGTCCCCTTGAATCCTTTGTAGGAATGATGGGGATTCAAGCCAACCTAAAAATGAAATGGTTTTATCACTAACTTCCCTTATGAATATACAGTACATAAATTTTCGTGGGATAAAAGAAACTTCTGGTTCTTTAATGAATGTCTATGAGAATTTTCAATGATTCTACATATCATTGTAGATCCCAGGTGACCAAGACGGTCATGCCAAAGCATAAATATTTTTGGATTTGAGAACTTCTGGTTCATAACTGCATAAATTTCTACACCTCTTATAAGAGTGTAAATAATCCAGATGATAAACCGCTCAACTTTTCCATAATGAGTTTCTGGCCTGAATTATGAGAAGTAATGCACAGATACTCAATATTCTCATCACTTATAGTTTCTATGTGATATCCATTACACCATATATCTTTGAAACTAAGTAGATTTCTTCTGGATCTACTATAATATAAAGCATTACTGATACATATTTTAGTATCATTTGGTAACAATATTATGGCTCTATCGGAGCCTTCTATCAAATTTGCTGGACTCGATATTGTATTAACATTTGCTTTGAGCAAGGTTAAATTCAGAAAGTATTTCTAATTTCGCAGAATCGTATGCATCGGTGCACTATCATCCAGACATATATCTCATGTATCTTGTTTTTCAACATCATTTAATATACCGTTTAAAGACGTATATATTCACAAAGAAAAATAAAGTGCATATTAGACAAAATGATCAAAAGTATAAACATATAGATATGAAAATTTATCACTTCATAAAACAAATCATGAATCATATTGATTTTTAGAACTTCCGGTTCGACCATGAACTGCAGGTTCAAAAAATTCAGAAAATTTCAGGTTCTAAATAGAAATCACAAATTGACTTTCTTGATGAAAGAATCGTAACTTGATCCAATTCAGAATTTCTGGTTCTAAACTTTGGCATAAAAGTTTTAATGTCACAATTTAAATTAAATTCAGAGCTTCAAGTCTGATTAGAACTTCATGTTCAAAACTTAAGAACTTCAAGTTCAGATTCAATATTTCGTATTCAAAATTAGAACTTCAGATTCTGATCGGTTTGTAAAACCGCACCAACCTTAAATATTATAATGATAAATCCAGAAACTTCAGATTCTGGTTAGTCGGTCTAGCTGAGCTTGGTTTAAATTCCAGAAACTTAACGATTGACCTAGTTAGGCTCAACTCATAATTTATATAAATCCAGAAACTTCAGGTTCTGGTTAGTTGGCATACTCAGATACATAAATTGCATAAAATTAAATAGATGCGTAAAATTAAAATAACAGATAATACAATAGAAATAAGATGAAGAAGAATGAAAGAATAACAATATGCGATAAAGTGAATAGGGGAGAAAATTTACTATTTTTATTAATGATTTCGGATTACATCCTGACCACACAATTTCAGCTGTGTAGTGATTTTAAATAAAGCAAAATTATACTCAGAGACTGATCTAAAGTCTTGAAAATGTAAATGTTGCCACTGATACTTGGCATTTGGTAATGCAACATCGGGTTGGTTATCAAATCGGTCTTTTAGTTCTTGCTATAGAACTTCTGGTTCTATGACCGTTAGGTATTGGGCTTTCAGATTGTAGGTGTCCCCAAACACTTCTAGTGCAGTAAATTTCAAATTTTCAAGCTTTGACATTATTATAACTTCTGGTTATCCGAAAATTACAATCGAAGTCAGAACTTCTGGTCTGATAAAAATCCTAGGAATTTAAATCTTCATATATGTAAAGAAATATTTGTAAATAAATAAATCCAGAAACTTCAGGTTCCGGTAATAATAAATAAATTCATAAACTTCAGGTTCTTGATGGGTAACCAAATTGTTTAAATAAAAATTGCGTAAAGTAAAATGCGTAATAACAAATGCGAGAAATAAATAAATAAATAAATAAATCCAGAACTGCAGGTTCTGATTGATTGACATAGCCAATCTCATAAAAGCATAAAAATAAATAAATGCGATAAAGTAAATCCAGAAGTGCAGGTTCTGGTAGGTTGGCATGGCCAATCACATAAAAGCATATAAATAAATAAATGCGAGAAAATAAATTGCTTAAAAGTAAATAAAATGCAGTAAAGTAAATTGCGTAAAAGTAAAAATGCGAGAAAGTAAACTCAGAACTGCAGGTTCTTGTATTAATAAATAAACATTTGGAAACTTCAGGTTTTAATAATAATAAATTCAGAAACTTCAAGTTCTGGAAATAAATCTAAGAACTTCAGGTTCTAGTGGTAATAAATTCAGAACTTCAGGTTCTGGGAATAACAGCATTCGTGCTGATAACGTGTTGTAATAAAATTAATAAACAATAAATGAAGATTAATTGAAGAAGAGAAGAAATAAATGATAAATAATAAATAATAAATAAGAAACGAATGATAAGGGAGAGACATGAGAGACGAGAGAAAAGTGAACAAGAGATATATTTCTTCTTATAATGTATTCTGGAAAGCATCAGCCAAGACAACCAAAAAACCAAAAAAAAAATTATAAAGCTATGCCTATTTATAGGCAAACATATATAACAAAAGGATGACACATAGGGGAGTTCGTGTCACAAGAAATTGAGACCACATGTTCTCTTCACATTGATAGAATATTGTAGAAGAATTGAGAAGATGGTGGAAGCCACCAAATTTACAACCCATATCTTAATTTTCATAGTTAAGTTTTCTTTTGAGATATTAGATGAAGGCAGTTAGGCAGAATCACAGTAAATATTATGGTTTTCAGATGTGGTATCAACAATGGAAAATTCATAGATAAATCAAGATGTATTTTTGGCCTTAGTATGCTAAAAGAGACATTTATTCTATTGTGTTCTATATTTTCATATTGTATTGGAAACACAGTAGATCATGAAGGGGTGTGTATTTTTGGTTTGGTTTGGGCTGAAGTTAAATGTCAAACCAAACCAATATGGATCAGTTTGTCTATATTTCAACCCAAACCAAACCAATGTAATTTTTCAAACCGATTCAAACCAAACCAAAAAAGGCTAGGTTGGTTTGGATAGGTTTATCGGTTTAGATTTAAATTCAAAAAAAAAAATTGTATCACATTATAAAAATTATTTAAATAAAAAAATCATAACATAAAATATTACTTATATATACACTTATAAAGGAAGTACAGAAAAGTCGAACGAGTAATTACTATATATATATGTAATGTATATATACCATGATTAAAGACATATTTGACAGTATCTATGCTTTTAAAACCCTAATACATCAATCAATCAAAAGAATTGTACCAAAACAAATAAATAAACTATAAAACAATAAAGTAATCAGTAAAAGTTATAAAACCTGGACTGAATAGAAAAGTTAGGTGAATATTATATTTTAGTTTTACTTTCTAAAATATGTGGTTTGGTTTGGGTTGGTGAATTATTTCATTCAACCCTAAACCGAACCACCCAATTTTTATATTTGTAATTAAACCAACCCAAACTTTATGGGTCGGGTAGGTCAGTTTGGTTCGCTTTGATGGTTTTTTGCACACCCCTATATATATAACCTTATGAAGTCTAGGATTCTTTTATTATTATTTTTTTCCAATTTGGTGTAGAAGATTTAGAAATATTCGTTATTGGAGAAGAAGAGAGAGAGAACTTAGAGTTATTACAGTAAAAAAAAAAAAAACAGAGAATCCTAATCTTAATACATATCATTTTCTTTATTATATATGTATCTTCTCTTTTAAAATATATTTTCAAGAAACAAATCTAACCATTGGATGAAACCGATCCTTAGATTTTAATGTCTCGTATTTTCCTTATATCAGCGCGCATCGATAGGAAAACCACTATATATATATATATATAGAGAGAGAGAGAGAGAGAGAGAGAGAGAGAGAGAGAGAGAGAGAGAGAGAGAGAGAGAGAGAGAGATTTTCCAATGAAGACTTTTTACCATGCACATTTTAAGCACCTTTGATGAAATTGTATGGAATATATTGAATCTTGATTTGATTTTTTGTATGGATGGTGAAAACTTTTTTTTTTTTTTTTACATTACAAAATATTACATTTTATTTATAAAAATAAAATAAAATGTTAGAAATAACAATGTAGAGTATTGAACCGTGACCCATCCATAACCCTTGATAGTGAAAACATTGAAATACATTTATGGAAAAAAAATTAAAAAAAAATTGGGTACAAGAACTAATTTTTTCCGATTTTTTTGAAGCTAAAACATTTAAAATTTGGGAAATATTAAAAAAAAAAAAAATAGTTCTCGAATCCAAAAAAATTCCAAATTTTTACCAAATGTGTATTTTAATTTTCTTAGGATGTATACAAAAAATCTCATCGAAAAACATTTGATTACATACAATTTTATCAAAGGTGCTTAAAGTGTGCATTGTATGTGGACTATTAGATTTACATACTTTTACTTAGGGTGTATGCATTTGTTAAAACTTCTCCATAATTAGTGGTTCACATGCATTGATATTAATATAGTTGCATCAATGCGCATTGATGTAAACAGGACCGTATATATATATATATATATGTACATATATATATAGGGGAGGGATCCCCGGCCCCTAAACTTTACACAATATATGACACAAATTTTGGACCACTGGATTGTGATGACTTTTACGGCAGAGATGCACTCATACCCATAATCACATACTCCTCAAAGTGCTTTCTCTTCTCTTTCCTATTTTTTAATTGTTTATCTTTCGTGATCTATTCGTTTGGGTTCTTCCTCCTCTTTTTTATCTGATCTGCAATACCATCTCCGTCGAAGTCGCCTCCAAGCGCACCTCGCCGCAACAGTTCCCCATTTTGATACGATCGCCGCAACAGTTCCTCCTCTCTAGTCCTTTCGCTGATCGTTCTTTTTCCAATCGCACCACGCTGCAATAGTTCTGGACGTTCATTTGCTCAGACCACCAAAATTTAAACACAGCTTTCTCATTTTTATTTTTTTTAGAAGATAGAGCTTTCTCATCTTCAAACTCTTCCTCACTACAACTTAACAAAAAATGTCACATCTTTTGGAGGATTTATCATCCAATCCGGTAAATTTTCAATACTTATTACTCATTTTTAAGGAAACAAAAATATAATAGGATTCAGCAAACGAATTTTAAATATAACATTAATAATATATATGTTTTTTTAGGTGGTGGCAATTAATTATAAGGATTTTAATGCCCCAGATAAAAAAAATGTCAATGATAATGAGTTTTATACTTTAATTGGCTAGGATTGTTGTAGGCCAGTCCATCTAACTCTCAGCAGTGTCATGTTCAGATTAATTTCTCTTGAGATATTTTAAATTTATTTTGCTATGAATAATAGACATTGCATGTTATAGTTTACTTTTGAAGAATGTTGCTTCTTTATATTACAATACTGGGGATATTTTTAGTAATATAAGCCATACATTCAATTACCCGACTAAGATTGTGTGTTTTGGTATATTATAGTGTTCCAGTACATTTTATCATGCATTCTATAGTGTTCCAATACATTTGTGTTGTTTTGTGTTGTTATTTTAACAAATGCATACTGTTTTAACATAAATATATCGCCCCATTGACTGTATTTTTTTTTTCATGACCATATCATGTTATATATATGAGATCAATAGTAGATTGCTTTTGCCCTTTCAACAATCTAATATGAAACCAATCAAAGAATAATACAACTTAATTTTAACACATGAATGTTTAAGGGTATTTAATTTCATGTAGGTGGTCGACACACTTCAATAAAAGAGTGATGAAACAAGCATTCAAAATAATCTTGAAAAACTCAAAACACCATATGTGGGGATGCTTTTTGAAACATTGGAAGAAGATAAAAATTACTAAGAAAATTATGGTCGACAAGAAGGGTTTTGGATTCGAATTCGCTCTTCATCAAGGACTAGATATGGTACGAATGAGGTGACCAATAGACAATTTGTTTGTGCACATCAAGGGAAATATGTTCGTGAGAATAAGAAACATGATGTTGTAGAAGAAAGTGATAAGATAGAGATGAACCAAAAAGGTGATAAAAAGAAAATGGGGAAAAAGTGTTCAACTATAAAACGTGGGTGTGAATCAAGTATGCGGATTGTACATAACAAATGGTTGGACAAATGGAAAGTTTCAATTTTTAAAAACACTCATAATCACAAAATAGTGTCTCCGGCAAGAAGAATGAAGTTGAAGTCAAACAAATATATGCCCAAAGCAGCTAAAAGATTGACTGAAACTTTCCAGAAAGAGAATTTGCAAATCAGAAAGGTTTGTTTGATTTTGGGTGGGCCAGACATTGCATTTGACAGTCGAGATTGTTATAACCACTTGAGGAATGTTCGACACAAACAACTAGATTGGTAGGGATGCTCAATTAGTTCTTACTTACTTTAGAAAAAATCAAGATAAGAACTCTCAATTCTTTTATGCAATTCAATGTGATGAAGATGGGAAGGCAACTAATTTCTTTTGGGTGGATTCTCTAGCATGTTTTGCATATCATTGCTTTTGGGGATGTAGTTAGCTTTGATACAACTTATAGAATGAACAAATATGATATGCCATTTGCACCGCTTATAAGAGTGAACCACCACTTACAATCAATTCAATTTGGATGTACACTTTTACAAGATGAAACAGAGGCAACATTTTTGTGGTTGTTTGAGACATGGCTTGAAGCTATGGGAGGACGTCATTCGATTTCTATTATCACTGGCCAGGACTTAGCAATGAGGGGAGCAATTGCCAAAGTATTTCCCAACACTCACCATCGTTTATGTCTATGGCACATCAAGAAAAAGTTTGTTGAGAAGTTGTCACGTGTACTTCAAGAAGTCAAATTTCAAGGTTGAGATGAAAAATTGTATTATGTCAACATACAAGATAAAAGAATTTGAAGAATAGTGGAAGACTTTGTTAATGAAAAATGGATTAAAAAATAATGAATGGTTGAATCATCTTTATGAGATTCGTGCTTCTTGAGTTCTTGTTTACAACCGTAGCATATTTTTTGCTGGAATAAATACCACTGGACGTAGCAAGGGAATTAATTCATTTTTCGATGGATTTTTTACATCTACAACAAATCTTAAGGAGTTTGTTTTCAAATATGAGCTACCGTTAAAGAAGATAATGGAAAGAGAAAATAATGAAGATTTTGAGTCTAAACACAAGTATTGCACTGTCAACAATGAGGAATTACTTTTGAAATCTGCAACACAATTTTACACTGGAAATTTTTTTAATAAATTCAAGGATGAATGGGATCAAGTTTGTAGATACAAAGTTGAAGAAATAAAATGTGACAATGAATATCATTCATTCTCAGTGAAGGCAAAATATGGGGAACCTGAAGAATTTGTGATGAAATTCAATATGCAAACCTACAAGGGTACGTGCGAATGCTAAAACTTTGAATTTCTTGGAATACTTTGCCGATATTTTTTGAAAGTATTTGTTCATTTAGATATTGATTCAATACCGGATCATTTTATTCTACCAAGATGGAAAAAAGAGGCTAATAAGTTCAGAATAATGGATTTAAAAGATTTTGTGAAGAATGATGGAAATGAAATATCAAAGACTTTGAGACTTAGTCATATGTGTCACCAAGCCATTAAATTAGCTAGTATTGCAGCATCTTCAAACGAGGCATACACAATTTACATGGAGAATTTGAAGGAATTATCCAAAAAACTGTTAAAAGTTTATGAGCAGCAGCAAACTACTGTACCTCAAAAGAAGGATGATCCAAGTACCGAGATTCATTCATCATCATCATTGCTTTTGAACCCTAATATCTCACATACAAAGGGCAGGATGAAAGATAGCAAAAATTCGGGAAGACTAAAAAGTAGTATTGAGTTAGCAATTGGTAAGAAGTGCCTCATGCAAAAAGTTTGGGCATGACAAGTGGATTTGTCCTTTAAATCCCAATAGAAGAAAAATTGAATCATCCAACTTAGGTAAGTAATGAATTAATTTGCATTATATATTCTTCTTATACAAATGTAGGTATGTTGGTTGACTTGTGTTAACCATAAATTCGCTCTGGGTGAAGAATTTCAATTAACACCCTAAAGCTGCTACCTGGCAGGTTGCAGCGGGGTAGGTACCTCTAGGTACCATGGTTTGTACGAGCAAAAATGTCTGGAGTAAGATGCAGTAGGTAGGAGAAAAAGTCATCCCGCCCATCGGGCTTCAAACATATGGGGAAGATGTGGCGCTTGGGGTTCCCATGTTGGAGTAAAGGCTGTGATCCCTCTTTATGAACCCCGTATCCCGTACTCTTTTCTAGATCTCCATTGTGATTCCCCGACTCGGATAGCAAGCAAGCAAGTAGGATATGGGATAGGAGCTCTTCAATGATAAACTTACATACATGTGTAATAAAATAGATACGAGGGAGAGAATAACAAGTCTTTTTTATAGAAGGTGGACTGGCCTAGGGGGAAAAAGCATCACGCATGATCATATGCTAAAAAACCCCTAGGTAGTATCCGGTGGAGAGAGATCATTTATATATTTATCAGTAAGGCGTGCTCCGTGGAGCTTACACAAGTAGGAGAATAACACCACATAAGTGCTCCAGAGAGCTTACAATAATATCTGGGCATAGGCCCTTTTCTCTAACCAGTAGAAAAGAAGAAGAAAAGGAAGCCTTGTTGGGGAAGAAGCTGCCGCCCTCTCTCGAATCTCATGTCATGTATATATAGGTCTTATTTCTTGTTGTTCACTCCCCTAAATTTAATCCAATGACCTAGCAATTTACGGGGCGTTCCACGTTAATAGGTGAGAAGATCGTGGGATTGATTCTCCAGAATCAAGTGATTCCTTTTAGAACTGAAAGAGTTGACTCCACTTTAATATAGGACTCTTGAATGGCGGGAAACAAGGCAATTTCCTTGTTTACTTAACCTCTTGGTGTGGTCTAGCTCTTCCTTGGTATTTACGACCTCATTTATTAATGTCTTCTATGCTAGGTGGTCGGGAGGAGTTTGGAGGACCAGTCACAAGGTACGGGGTACTGCGGGGTACTGAGGTACCGCGAGGTCCAGCGGGGTCCGCGGGGTACTGCGGGATCCGCGGGGTACTGCGGGATCCGCGTGGTGTTGCGGGGTCCAGCGGGGTCCTGCGGGGTCCAACGGGGTCCGCGGGGTACTGCGGGATCAGCGGGGTGCTGCGGGGTCAGCGGGGTACCGCGGGGTACTGCGGAGTACTATCGGGTACCGCGGGGTACTGCGGAGTACTATCGGGTACCGCGGGGTATCGGGGTCCTGCTGGGTCCAGCGGGGTCCTGCAGGGTACTGCGGGGTACTACCGGGTACCGCGGGGTATCGGGGTCCAGCGGGGTCCTGCGGGTGCGGCATCCCTCTACTTGGATGTTTAGACCACGATAAATAGATAGGTGTATTGATCTTGGTTCCTTTCAGAGGTAGCTAGATGCTCCTTGCGGCATCCCTCTACTTGGCAAGGATTGGAAAATTCTTCCTTGGACCCCTGCCAAAAAAAGACGGTTAACAACTTGTGTTGACGGCGATTTTTGGATTGACTCGGTCAACAATAATATGTTACTCAAAACGAATGAATAAAGAAAATAAATCAATGCATGCAGGACAGATTTTACGTGGAAAACCCTTGAATGGGAAAAAACCACGGTGCCCCTTAAGGGCGAGAGAATTCACTATGAATTACTTATGATTTACACACTCAAATCTCTCATACAATAGCCTGATTTCTCTCTCTCTGATCTCGAACCCCTTTTCATGGGGTTTTAGGTTCTATTTATATGGGCTCCCCCTAGGGTTTCCGGCTTATCTGCCGTGTTGATAGGGGACTCCTTATTTTGTGTTGTATAAGGAGTCTAGAGTCGGCAAATAACTTCTTTAGGGTTTGTTTCCTGTTTGGACTCTTCCTTTTTTGAAGAAGATTCGTATCTTGTTTGGAATAGGATTTAGTCCTTGTGTCTTGACTAGATTTGATCCCTGTTTTGACGTGGAAATATACTTGGAATTGGATTACCCTTTCTGGCTGTGTATTTTTGGCGAACACCTTTAGACTGGCGAGCGCATTTCGTCTCTTCATTGGGTAAACAGTTGTGGCGAACACTCCTTTTCTTTGAATCGGCGAACGTGCCTACTGGCACTCCTTTTGACTGATTTCTTCTTGCTGACGAGTCAATGGATGACGTGTCTATGTTTTAATTGTTTCTATGCTGACGTGTCCTTTCATCAAATTTATACCTACAACAATACCCCCATAAATACTTCGAGCTAATCTAATGTAGGCTGGTCTCTTTGGTTCGGCGAGCAGTGTTTATATGATTTACTTGCGCTTCAAAACCTTCGTTTTCTGAAGATTTTTTGCAAATGTTTTTTCCTTCTCTTTTTAATTTCTGCCACGTGCTTCTTCTGACATTGAATCTTCCACGGCAAGCTTTCATTTTCAGCCACAGAATTTCAAACGGGATGTTATTGATTTGACGCGCTGCAACTGCTGTCACGCCTGCAGTAATGTCGCGTCTGTTGTGAACCCCCATGACGCCACGTGTCCTTCGTTTGATGGATACCTTCACCTCGGCATTTACTCACAGGCGGTGGTACTTTATCACAGCCGTTTTTCTAATTATTACTTTTTCTCGAATTTCGAATTTCCCCCTTTAAAAGGGCGAAACTGTTTTCCACTTCGTCTTCTTTTCTACTTCTGCTATCCTTTATTTTTCACAAAAGGTGCTCTCTTCAGAGAAGGTCTTCAAAATTCTCCGACTCGACGTTTCTTGATTTTCTGGTGGTTCCCCAAGATCTCAGATTTCGACGTTGTTTTAAGTTTTCCGGCGGTTTTCTTTGGAGCACGGTTTCTATTACTCATCTCCTTTCATTTATCTCTGGTGAGTGTTAATGGATTTCTCTCAACGCCATTTTCTTTTTAATCAAATGATGCAAGCCCTTGAGCTTGGTGATAAGGAGGTTGCAGATAAAATTGAGTCTTATTTACGCGATTATAACCCAGCTTCTCCTGTGCCTATTCCACTTTATACTTCTCTTAATTCCGGATCCGATGCTCCTGATTTTGTTTTTATTTCGACTTCTGACAGTGATTCTCCAGATATGGCAAAAACCCCAAACGCTGCTGGCAGTGGTCGACGAGGACCTAGAGCCCCTAGAGATTCTCTCGTTGGCGCTCAGACGGTGGTGGGCTCAGATGTTGAGGACCATCGGCGAGACGCTTTGTGTTTTGCAGCCGAACGCCCCAGTTCCTTTGACACTGAGGTAAACATAGTCGGCGAGCAGGAGCTTAGCAAACATCGGAGAAGATATGACATTCCGAGTTCGGTTGTCCTTATTCCTTCGGGCGATCGAGCAGCATGGAATCCGCCGAGCGGCGCGGTCGCCATCTACGGGTCGATGTTCGGTTGTGGAGTGACTCTACCCCTTCAGCCGTTTATAGCCAGGTTTCTGGCTGATGCTAAAATCGCTCCGGCACAGCTTTCGCCGAACAGTTACAGGATTCTGATGGCCCTGGCTGTAATGTGGAAAACAATGGGTCGACGGTCGCCAACTCCTCGCGAAATCCGTCATTTCTACGTCCTGCGGCAATCTGGCCATGGCGGTACTTACTACCTCCAGTCCACTGCTGTGGAGAATTGGATTCCCGAGGGGGTGTCCAACGCAGGACAAGTGGAGGTTTCGAGTGACAAGAAGAAGATAGGCTTTATTTGGGGTTTCCCCACTTCAAACAAGAGGTGGAATAACAGCTGGTTCTTCGCGGGTGGCGAATGGGGAAGGAATAACCCTGCTGATACTCGCCGAAATCTGCGGGCGAGCAAGGTCCCGAGACACTTTACGTCCCCTGATGCCTGGACGAAGGCTTCGCCAGCTCTGACTCCTCATGAGGTGAAGAACGTAACTGACGCTGCGGTGCTCAGTTTGATTAAGAGGGGTCAGGAGCAACTCCTCGATGAGGCCAGGATGGTCACTCTTGGTGTTTTTTCTCGTCTGTCCGGTCGGCGACGTCGCTGTGAGTTTCTCTTTACAAGCTTGTTTTTTTCCTAAATCTTCTTATTTATTTTTGCCTTGGATAACGCTAAGTTTTTACCTTTTAGTGAGCGAGTTTGATATCATTTGCGACGAGCAAGCCCGAGCAGTGAAGAACGCGGAAGCTGCTAGTCAAAGGCATGCTGCGGGCTTGCCTAAGGAGGGGGTTGCGCCACCTGAGGGTGATGACTCCCCGGATGTGGGAACGGGTGGCGTTCCTGGCGTTGCCGATGTTGTTGTGCAACCCCAAGCTGGTGGCAGGAATGCGTCTCCTCTAGCTCCTAGCCGTAAAGGTAAGGAGAAGGTTGGGGTTCCTACGGCGAGTGCAGGTGTTGCTGTTGTTTCTGGGGCGGTTGCTCAGCCCTATGAAAGCCGGATTGACACTTCGCCACGCACTCCGGGCTGCAAGGGGAAAGAAAAAGTTGCGACTCCTGCAGCGAGTACGGATGTTTCGGTTTTTGATGCGAACATTCCTGAGCCCCCTGAGGACCCTGCTAGTGACCTTCACCCAAGGGTTGGTCGGGGAAAACGTCATGCAGAGATTACCCCCGAGGGTGCTACTCGTCCTTTGAAGCGGGCATCGAGGGTGGTTCAGTTTGTGGTCTCATCTGACGAGGAGGATGGGGAGCCTGTTCGCCCTGAGGCTGTCAATGTCAGTGAGCCAGGTTCTGCAATTCCTCCGGGCGCTGATCCATCCTCTCGTTCTGAGGAAGTTGGTGGTGCAGAGATTACTACCCCTTCAGCTGCACCGATCCCTGCCCCAGATAATGTTGGTCCTTCGGTGTCCCCCGCGAATATTAGAGCGAGGGATCCCGCTGTAGAGGAGAATACCCCCAGGCCCTCATCTCCTTTTGCTGCCGAGGATAGAGACACCACTACTCCGGCCGACATCCCTGGTCCATCCTCTGCCCCTGCTACAGACTTGGGGGGTTCTCAAGGAGGGCCATCTGTTGGCCCAACCGACCAAGGTGAAGGCTCGGGATTTGTCTCGTTGTCGGATTTCTCTCCCGCCGAGCTCCTCAATCATTTTATTAATAATGATATCTATTTTGGCGAGGGTTGGGAGAAGGTGAAGGGAAAATCATGCAACAACAAGATGGAATTTTTCTTTAATTGCCACTCATTGGTAATTTTACTGATTTCGTTTCTTCTTCTTACTTTCTCCTGCTTTGTCTCCCCTTTTTAACTTTACTCTAAACGCAGATGATGTCGGAGATGGCAAGTGCCTATAGGCGAGCAAATGCGGCTTCGAGTGATAGCAGACGCATGCAAAAAATAATCTCTCGCTCGGCGGCTGAGAAACTGTCGGCTGAAGAATCGCACGCGCAACACATTGCTCAAATGCAGGAGCTCGCCGATGGTTATCTAGCCGCTCAGCTTACTGCCGAAGAGAAGCTTCTTGCTGCTGAAGAACAAATCAAGCGATTAAAGGAGCAGCTCGCCGATAGTCAGGATGCCCTGGTCGCTCATATGGAAGGAGAGTGTCTGGCAAATGAGGCCAAGGAGAAGGCTGAACGCGAGTCTGAAGACCTGCGGCACCAACAGGCTACTCAGGATCTTCTTATGAAGGACTTGAAAGCCGTTTGGGAAGTTGAGGCCGTCGATCGCTTCAAGAGATCTCCTGCATATGATGCGCTCCTCTTCCGTGAGTTTGAAAGAGGTATGAGGCAGGCAAAGAGGTTTTTTGCTTTGAAAGACCATTCTAACGAGAAAGCCCTGAGGCGTTATGACCGAAACCTTCAGAGGCATATGGATGATGCGGTATGCTCGATAAAGAGTCAGCTAAAGCTGTGGAAAGCCCATTGCCATTATACTCAAGTAGAGCCCCTTCCCATGCACCTGGAGATCCCCACAAAGCGTGCTAGTAGCACTTACTATTCAGGCCAGAAAGGGAGCCTTACTGGGTCTGGTGCTGAACCTGACCTGGGCCCTGTGGCTGGTCGGGACTATGCATCCTTTATGCCTGAAGGGGACGAGGATGTTGTCTGGCCATCAGAGGATGAGGTGAGTGAGGAAGAGGAGGATGATGATGGGGGCTTTCCACCGGCGAGCGCTTGATCATGTGTATTTTTTATTTTTGTTTCTTTTGTAAACATTTTGATAAGTAAATAAAATACTACTTTTTCTTGCGATGCGTTTCTTTTCTGTTCGCCGTTTTAATGCTATGTGTTTATGTTCAGCTGCCCTTGCTGAGTTTTTGGCGCGAGCTCTAAAGCCTTTTTATCACTTAGCTTTATAATTGCTAGTTTTTTTTGTTTTTTACCAAGTGTTTGTCAAGACGTGTCCGACCATACACCAGGTTTTACGCGAGCAAACTGTTGGGACGTCTCCCGCTTTTGCTCACTTTTTTGGATGCTAGTTTCGCTTTACCCCCGGCGTTTTTGGTTTTCAGGGATCTTCCCGAGCACTGTTAGCTGAACGTCTTGTACAGTTTCTTTTGGGGGGTTTTATGCCTTTATTAATGGCGACTGCCTTTTTACGTGACATTTTTCTCTAGCTCAGGCTACCTTGTGGCATCTCTGCCTTAAGCCTGCTGTAATATGGGGTATTCTCCCGGTTTTCTTGGTTGTTCGCCGGACTTAGGTAGCTTAATTTTATACCTTGGGCGGTCTGTTTGTCAAGGCTGATCTGTGATTTCAACGATGATAGGCTTCTTAGTAATAAATTACTCTTTATTGATTATTTCCTGTAAACTCTAACGTTAAAAAACAAGAGAAAACTCTTAAAAAGAGGAATCTAAAGAAACAAAAACATAATAAAAGGTCTTCTTTGAACTGGAGCATCAAGGGTAGTAGATCTTCAGGTACTGAGCATTGCATGGTCGGGGTAGCTCGCCGGCTCCTCTCTTTGCTATGTGATACGCTCCATGGCCTGCTATACCTGTGATGTGATATGGTCCCTCCCACTTGTCTGCGAGTGATCCTGCAGTTCTATCCTTGGTTCCGGGCGTCACTCTTTTTAGAACCAGGTCCCCGAGCGCGAATCTTCTGATTTTCACATGTGAGTTGTAATATCTCGCTGCTCTCTGCTGGTAGGCGGCATTCCTTATTCGGGCGTGTTCCCTTCTTTCTTCTAGTTCATCTAAGTCACACTTCAGCATGTCAACATTCAGCTCTGGCCGAAACAACTGTGTTCTTGGCGAAGAGAATGCTGTTTCAACTGGAATGACTGCCTCAGTTCCAAAGGCCATGGAGTAGGGTGTTTCCCCAGTGGAGTTTCTTTCCGTTGTCCGATATGCCCATAACACCTGTGGTAGCTTTTCTGCCCAGTTTCCCTTCTTGACGGCCAGTTTGGCTTTCAGGTTATGCTTGATGATTTTATTCACCGCCTCGGTTTGTCCGTTTGTCTGTGGGTGAGCCGGGGAAGCATAGTAGTTGTTGATCCCATATTTCTTGCACAAGTCCCTGAATTTCTTGTTATCGAACTGTGTCCCATTGTCAGTGATGATGGTGTTTGGTATTCCGAACCTGTATAGAATGTTTTTCTTCACAAAGTTGGTTGTATTTGCTTCTGTGATGTGTACCAGTGATTCGGCCTCTACCCATTTGGTGAAATAATCCACTGCTACGATGGCATGTTTCGCCCCACCTGGCGCTGTGGGCATTGGGCCGATCAAATCAATCCCCCACATGGCGAACGGCCATGGGGAGGTGATGCTCTGCAAGCGCTCAGGTGGCTGGCGAATGTTGTTCGCGATCTTTTGACATGCCTCACATCTGGTCGCTATTCTTTTTGCATCGGCGAACATAGTCGGCCAGTAGAATCCTTGTCTTAGTGCTTTATGGGCCAAGCTAATGCTTCCAGCGTGATTCCCACAGCTTCCGCTGTGTATGCTTTTTAGGATTCCTTCTGCCTCTTCCGGCCCGACACATCTTTGCAATGTTCTCGAGAATCCTCTCCTATATAATTCACCGTTGAGGACCGAATATCTTGTTGCTCTGTATCTCAGCCGCTTGGCTTCTAACGAGTCACTTGGGAGGGTGTCATTGATCAGGTACTCTCTGATTGGGGTCATCCAGTTGGTTGATACTTCCATGATGACCCCTACTTTGATCTGCTCGGCTGTGCTGGGTCGAAGCAGATGTGCCATAGGGATTGTTCGAGGCCAGATATTGATCGTGGTAGACGCCAGTTTGGCCAAAACGTCTGCCTGTTCGTTTTTTTCTCTTGGGATCTGCACAATCCTATATTCTTTGAATCGCCTCAACAGTTCCTTTGCTAGTCTGAGGTAGGCAATCATGTTGTCGTCCCTTGCTTGGTATTCATCGAGCACTTGGTTGACAATGACTTGAGAGTCGCTAAACACCTCAATCTCGTCAGCCCCTAAGGCCGTACATACTTTCAGTCCTGCTATCAGTGCTTCGTACTTGGCTTGGTTGTTGGTGGCTTTGAAGTCAAACCGCAAGGCACATTCTACAGAATCTCCTTCCGGGGTGGTGACCACTATCCCTGCCCCACTGCCATGCGTGTTTGACGAGTCGTCGACCCAAAGTTTCCAGCGAAAGTCTTTTCTTGCTTGATCTATCATCATCTTTGCCACTTCAGTGCCTGGCTCGGTAAATTCTGCTACAAAGTCTGCTACTGCTTGGCCTTTGATTGCTGTTCTTGGGATAAACTCTATGTCGAATTCGCTTAGCTCAATAGCCCATTTTGTGAGTCTGCCCGACACCTCTGGTTTTTGCAATATCATTCTCAATGGACAGTTGGTGTATACTCCTACCTTGTGTGCTTGGAAGTATGGCCTCAACTTCCTCGCTGCTGTTACTAGTGCGAGCGCCATTTTCTCAGCTGATGAATATCTCGTTTCGGCTGGTAGTAATGCTTTGCTTGTGTAATACACCGGCTTCTGTATCCCATTCTCCTGTCTTATTAATACGGAACTGGTGGCCGCCTCTGTGACTGACAGGTACATGTACAGCACCTCCCCTGTGATGGGTTTTGACAGCAATGGTGCTCGGCCGAGGTATTCCTTCAAAGCGACAAAGGCCTGTTCGCAGTCCTTGTTCCATTCTATCCCCTTGCCCTTCTTGAGCGCTTTGAAGAAGGGTAAGCACCGGTCTGTCGACTTTGCGATGAACCTGTTCAGCGATGCCAGGCATCCTGTAAGTTTCTGGACATCCTTCAAGTTCTTTGGGGAGACCATGTTGGCTAGTGCCTTGATCTTGTCAGGGTTTACTTCTATTCCTCTTTGATGTACCTGATACCCGAGAAACTTACCAGATGGCACGCCGAACACGCACTTTGATGGGTTCAATTTCATCCCGAACTTAGCCAGCACATCAAAGGTTTCTCTTAAGTCGTCTACATGTCCCTCGGCTCTGACGCTCTTGGTTAACATGTCATCGACGTACACTTCCATATTCCTTCCTATTTGGTTAGCGAACATCTTGTTGACAAGCCGCTGATATGTTGCTCCAGCGTTCTTCAGGCCGAATGGCATGACAGTGTAGCAGTACAATCCTTGGTCCGTGGTGAATGCTGTCTTGTCTTCATCCGGTTCATGCATCTTGATTTGGTTATATCCTGAGTACGCATCCATGAAGCTTAACAGCTCATGCCCGGCTGTTGCATCTACCAGCTGGTCAATTCTTGGCAAGGGGAAACTATCCTTTGGGCAGGCTTTGTTGAGATCGGTGAAGTCTACGCACATCCTCCACTGATTGTTCTTCTTCTTTACGAGCACAACGTTTGCTACCCACTCAGGATATTTGACTTCTCTGATCGATCCTGCCGCGAGCAGCTTGGATACTTCTTCCCTTATTGCTGCACTTCTCTCTGGGTTGAAACTTCTCCTTTTCTGTATTACCGGCTTGCAGTCTTTGCTCACTGCTAAATGGTGGGTGGTTACTTTTGCGTCGATCCCCGGCATGTCTTCGTGGCCCCAGGCAAAGATCTCCTTGTACTCCCTCAAAAGATTCACCACGCCTGTTTTGACCTGCTTCGTCATGCTCGCCCCAACTTTGACTGTCTTACTAGGTTCTTTTTCATCTAGGATGACAGTTTCTGTTGGTTCTTCTTTTTCTCTATTGGTCTCATCTCTCGGGTCTAGCTCAAACGTTTCAGGGTTCTCCTCCTTCGTCTCCTGGTCGAGTTGAAACACGCTTAAGGCTTCTGCTCCAGTTCGGTCTTTAAAAATTGACAGATTGGCCCGGCGAGCCATTTCTTGCGACCCTTTAAGTTCCCCAATCCCGAACTCTGTTGGGAACTTTACTTTTAGCGCATGAGTGGACGTGACTGCCCGTGCCTTGTTCAAAAAGGGTCGGCCGAGCAAAGCATTGTATGGCAAGTTATGAATATCAACCACCACGAAATCCAGGAGGATGGTTCGTCGACAAGGCGCTGTCCCAAATCTCACAGGCAGTTTTACCGTCCCCAAAGATCTTACCTCTGCTCCTCCGAAGCCTTTTAGAGGCACATGGAATGGTTCCAAGTCTTTCCTGTCTAGCCGAAGTTCGTCATACACTCTAGCGCTCAAAATGTCAGCAGAGCTTCCGTTGTCTATCATCACTCGGAGGACATCCCGGTGGGCTATTTGTACCCCCACAACTATTGCATCATTGGGTTTGGCATCAATTCCCTCTGAATCCTCGGTCGTAAAAGTTATCGGGTCATGGCCCTCCCTTGGTTTTTTGTGACTTCTCTGCACAGAGTTTACCTCAAAGTCCCTGTTTTCGTACATTGCTTCCCTGACTTCTGACATCCTTTCTCTATTGCTCCTACCAGTGTGAGGTCCTCCAAAGATCGTATTGATAGCTGCGCTTGGGCTGTCTTTCCTCGGGCTTCTTCCTTCCTGTCTGCCTCCTCGATGGCTACCCTGGCGACCCGTGCTTTGGTCCCCCTTTAGTGTGAAATCTTTAAGGTGCCCTTCTCTGATCAAACTTTCGATGTGATCCCGCAATTGAAAGCACTTAGAGGTGTCGTGCCCATGGTCTTTATGAAATCGGCAATATTTCGTCGTATCTCTTCGGGCATTAGCTGACTGTTGTCGAGGGTACTTGGCGAGCCCTTTGTCCTCTACTACAGATAGTATATCCTCCTGCTCGCCATTTAGGGGAGTGTAATTACTGTACCTGCCTCGGAACCTACTGGTTCTGTTACTACCTCGGCTTTCTTGGGGTTTGCTTCTCCGGCCCTTTTCTTCTTTTTGGTGGTCGCGAGACTGACCCTTTGTTCTCTCATCCTTGGTTTCTGACCTTGCGTCTGGCTTGTGACCATGGACGTAACTACCCCCTTGGGCAACTTCTTCTTCTTCTGCTAATGCATAATCTCCAGCTATGTCCATCATCTCCTCGTATGTTTTGGGTCGGTCTCTCCGTAGGTCAAAAGACAAACGTCCGCTCTGCAACCCATTGGTGAAGGCTGCTATGACAGCTACATCGCTCGCATCTTCTATTTGAGCGACTTCCTTTCCGAACCTGGCTAAATACTTCTTTAGTGACTCGTTACTTTCTTGTTTCAGGTTCGACAAATGAGCCAGCGACTTCCTCCTTTGCACACTCCCCATGAATTGCCTTATGAATGCCTTGCTGAAACTGGAGAAATTGCTAATGCTCCTGGCTGGCAGGCGCCCAAACCATCGGGAGGCGAGATCGCCGAAAGTTTGCGGGAATGTTAGGCACAAGAGGCCATCATTGGATGCGTACTGGGCCATGACATTGCGAAATCTTCGGACATGTTCCTTTGGATCCCTGTTCTCCTTATACTGTTCGATGGTTGGCATCCTAAATCTTTCGGGGAACCGGGTATGGGCGATATGATCAACAAACGGATTGTCTGATTCATCATCTGAAGATATATTGTGCCTGTACCGCTTAGCCATTGCTGAGACCTTCTTTGAGAGTTGTTGAAGGGTAACGCTTCGATGACCGGTTGGTTCCCCCTCTTGGTCGAGCCTGCTTTTGACTATCATCCCTCGATAATCGTCTTCCCTGCTACCTGTACTTCTGTTACCTCCTAAATCATCGGTACTCTCGGACCTCTGCTGCCGCGCCCTCTTTGATCGCAACCCTCTTCTCGGCTGGGGACTCCTGTCTTCTAACGAGACCGACCGCCGCCTCCTGCGGGTTCTATTAATCCTGTCATCGGCAGGTCCCATATGTGTTCGCCCATGATATCGTTTTTCTGGAAGATCATCGTCCAGAAGATCCTCTCCTTTCTTTCGCTCTCTTTCTCCCAAGGCTTCCGGCGAATCTCGGGGGGTTTCCTCTGTGATTGGCTCTGTCCAAGTACCGGGAGTTACGACGTGGATTTCTGATCGCACCCTTCCTATGGGATGATTTCCGGGAGTGCTAGTCGTTAGTTCATAAGGGGACGAGGTTCCCAATCCTATGGGAAGTGTGAGCCCTATCTTGTTGGCCTCATTGACCAGGTTCACCAGAGCGGTGTGAAAGTGTTGCAGAGTTTCGTTGGCCACTCTCGTCCCCGGAGTTGCTGCAGATTGTTCCCCTATCGTCAACGTCTCCTCCCCTAATATAGTCGCTGCTTGAGGGATCTGTTCATTATTGGGGATTTCATCCCTGCCGCTGCCGTTGCTCATGCTGTAACTGTTTTGTAAGGATTCCTGGAAGTTTTTTAAGCTCAGTAATTTTTCCCCCTCCTTCTAGCGCCAATTGTTGACGGCGATTTTTGGATTGACTCGGTCAACAATAATATGTTACTCAAAACGAATGAATAAAGAAAATAAATCAATGCATGCAGGACAGATTTTACGTGGAAAACCCTTGAATGGGAAAAAACCACGGTGCCCCTTAAGGGCGAGAGAATTCACTATGAATTACTTATGATTTACACACTCAAATCTCTCATACAATAGCCTGATTTCTCTCTCTCTGATCTCGAACCCCTTTTCATGGGGTTTTAGGTTCTATTTATATGGGCTCCCCCTAGGGTTTCCGACTTATCTGCCGTGTTGATAGGGGACTCCTTATTTTGTGTTGTATAAGGAGTCTAGAGTCGGCAAATAACTTCTTTAGGGTTTGTTTCCTGTTTGGACTCTTCCTTTTTTGAAGAAGATTCGTATCTTGTTTGGAATAGGATTTAGTCCTTGTGTCTTGACTAGATTTGATCCCTGTTTTGACGTGGAAATATACTTGGAATTGGATTACCCTTTCTGGCTGTGTATTTTTGGCGAACACCTTTAGACTGGCGAGCGCATTTCGTCTCTTCATTGGGTAAACAGTTGTGGCGAACACTCCTTTTCTTTGAATCGGCGAACGTGCCTACTGGCACTCCTTTTGACTGATTTCTTCTTGCTGACGAGTCAATGGATGACGTGTCTATGTTTTAATTGTTTCTATGCTGACGTGTCCTTTCATCAAATTTATACCTACAACAACTTGCATGTCTATTGTAGTGTTGTTTAACAAATGGTTGCATTTCCACATGGCCAAGTAAAATGGTATATACTGCGTATTTCCGTTCTTACCTATGATGATATTGTTTGTAAAGAAAGTGTTTAAGGTTTATAGAGGAACCTTTGACCTCTAACAAATACTAAGTATTTGAAGATAATTGATAATATTCCACATAATTTATTCATGATCTCACTTGGCTTTATACAGCCTTTGAGTCCAACAACTATAACAACAAAATAGGAAAAGATTACAACTACCACTACCCATAATCAATAACAAAATAGGAATAGTTACTATCACTAACCAACAAAAGAGGAGCAGAATAGTTATCAGCTAGACTTATTCAACATTTGATAGTAAAGACACATAAAACTAATGTTATGCACATAACAATTCCCCTTCCCTTAAAAAAGGCCTTGTCCTCAAGGCTACGATCAGGTAATTGCATTTTCTTCTAAATCCATGTCCAAGTCTGTAAGATCCTTTATTTGTGTTGGCTTGATTCCATTGCAAAACTCTTTTTATTTGTATTAGTAGTTGCTTAGGTGTTTCTTGGAAGAAAGGAGCCTCAAAGGTGAAGAAACAACATCTTGTGCAAATATCGTCTTTAAGGGGAACTTCGCATACTTGGATGCTAAGGTATCAAGATTCTTCTTCCTCTTACAAGGCATAAGCGCACACACACACAATTCATATATGTGTGTCCCTGCATCGTAGTTCAAACATGTGGTATAACACTTTCACACATATTTAGCACGCACATGCATTTATCTCATTGTTGACAATCTTGTAGAATTGCATATTTTCTCACTATTGCTTAGATATGACATGCTTGTATTGCATAGTGTTTATTTGTTTGTGTTTATTGTATTTTGGACTTGAAAATGATCTTATTTGATTCCTTATTGAGTTCCGGTCATTTCGGTTGCTCATTCGTTAAGTTTCGAGTCCATACGACGAAGTTATGCTACTTTGCATTCTCATTCGTTGAGTTGTCTTCATCGTCATTTTCCAAGATGAATTCCCAACTTTTTGTCAAATTTTTTTAGTCTTCGTTGTGTATGAGGGAGTCACAGTTCATAATCCGAAAACGGATTCGAATTCGGAGTTCGGATGCCCGTATACGACTGAAGAACGCAAGAGGTGCGCGAGGGAGCTTGCTCGGCCAAAGGCCAAGCAAGGAGGACCACGTGTTCCACACGGCCAGAGTCCCTCTCTGCCCCCGTGTGGCACACGCGCCCCACACGTGGGCATGGCTGGTCTGGCCTATTTTGTTTGGACAATATTGCCCTCCTTCTCCTTCCTTTAAATGCCTTCTCTTCCCTCCATTTCTAAGAACTTGAAGAAATTTCTGCAGAATTCTTCAACATTTTTATTTTCTTATTTTGATCATAACTCTCTCATATGAACTCGAAATTGAGTGATCCAAAAGTGAAAATTATTGGTCTTGAAGAGAGCTACAAATCCCAAACATTTTCAGAGTCATTTGAGTTCTTGATTTTTCACAGTTGGCAGATCTCAGTCCGAGACTCAAGTGTTGTATGTGAAACTTCTTCTCTTTCAATTTCTCTTGATCAACTCTTTGATTATTTCTAATTTATTGTTGAAATATGTTGAGAAGTATGTTAGATCATATGCTAGGGTTGTATGATTGATTAATTAATTGAGTTTAGCTTTGTGATCTCTCTTGAACATATTTTTGCTAGACTTGATTTTGCTTGAAATTGCTTTTAGAAATTGATTGTATGATGTGCTTCATGTTATCTTCTAGATTCAATTTCATGATATAAGAACTAAGGTTTTTGTGACATATATTGAATATTCTAATCTTGTTCTTATTTTTTTGGCATGCTTTGATTTCTAGATAGATTTGTGATTGTGTGTTGATAGTATATTCTAGATTATCATTAAGCATGTTCATAGAGTGTGTTTGATCTACTTACTCTATTTGTGTGTGTTTGCATCATTTGCATCACCTAGATCATTGCCTTGTAATAGGTTGAAGTCTCTTGTCAAGGTGAGTGAAGCCTTTGACTTGAGCAAGAAGACTTGGCTAGGAAAGGTTTCCGGATAGCCAAGCAGGAAGCCTTAGTTAGGATCAAGGGGATCCGGATAACTAAGCAAAAGTCTTAGCAAGAAGTTGCGTACTCCGGATGGTTGAGCTTGGGTAGCTTGACTAGGATCCTAGTGATCTAGATTGCTAAGCAAGGAAATCTTCCTAGAGGCTTGAGAGCCTTGGATAGGGAGTTGCTCTCTAGAGGTGTAGGACACATCTTGGATAGAGAGTAGGCTTTGTGAATCACTAGCCCGAGGGTTGATTAGGATTTGATAGCTTGAAGTGGATATCATAGTGTTGATAGCTTTGTGTGTGTAAGTCCTTTTCGTATAGTGGATTTGCTTTGCCGGTGGTTATGGATTCAACCCGTGGATGTTTCCTCTTTGAGGTTTTACCACGTAAAAACATTGTGTCTTATTTTCGCTTTATATTTCTTTATCTTCCATATGTTCACTTATATTGATGCTTACATGAATTGATTAATATTATACAATTGTTATATCATTTCAAGTATTCATTTCATTCTTATATTCCGCATTTTTGAATATTAGAAGATGTTAACCGTAAATTCGCTCTGGATGAGGAATTTCAATTAACACCCTCAGACTGCTACCCGGTAGGCTGCAGTGGGGTAGGTACCTCTAGGTACCATGGTTTGTACGAGTAAAAACTTCTGGAGTGAGGTGCAGTAGGTAGGAGAAAAAATCATCCCGACTATCGGGGCTTTAAGCACATGGAGAAGATGGCGCTTGGGGGTTCCCATGTCGGAGTAAGGGCTGTGATCCCTCTTTATGGACCCCGATACCCCGCGTTCGGTACTCGGCACCCCGTATCCCGTCCCTCATACCCCGTATCCCGAATTCCGCATCCCGTACTCTTTTCTAGATCTCCATTGTGATTCCCCGACCCGGATAGCAAGCAAGCGAGTAGGATATGGGATAGGAGCTCTTCAATGATAAACTTACATACATGTGTAATAAAATAGATACGAAGGAGAGAATGACAAGTCTTTTTGATAGAAGGTGGACTAGCCTAGGGGGAAAAAGCATCACGCATGATCATATGCTAAAAAACCCCTAGGTAGTATCCGGCGGAGAGAGATCATTTATATATTTATCAATAAGGCGTGCTTCGTGGAGCTTACACAAGTAGGAGAATAACACAACATAAGTACTCCAGAGAGCTTACAATAATATGTGGGCATAGGCCCTTTTCTTTAACCAGTAGAAAAGAAGAAGAAAAGGAAGCCTTGTTTGGGCAAGAAGCCCCCAGCCTCCTCTGCGAAAAGAAGCCAGCCAAAGACCTCCCCCCCAAAAAAGATCCTCCTCACTGTCGAAAATCATGTCATATATATAGGTCTTATTTCTTGTTGTTCACTCCCCTAAATTCAATCCAATGACCTAGCAATTTATGGGGCGTTTCCATGTTAATAGGCGAGAAGATCGTGGGATTGATTCCCTATAATCAAGTAATTCCTTTTAGAACTGAAAGAGTTGACTCCACTTTAATATAGGACTCTTGAATGACGGGAAACAAGGCAATTTCCTTGTTTACTTAAACTCTTGGTGTGGTCAAGCTCTTCCTTGGTATATGCTAGATAGTCGGGAGGAGTTTGGAAGACCAGTCACCGGGTTCCGGGGTACTGCGGGATCCTGCGGGGTACCGGGGTACTGCCGGTATCTTGGTATATCGGGGTACTGCGGGGTCCAGCGGAAGCCCGGTCTTAGCGGGGCTAGACCTCGCTGTGAGTTCTAGTGAGAAGTCCGGCTTATGGCCATATTTCTGAACTAAGATGCTGGCGGGGTCCTAAGAAATAAACTGGAAGAAGGCTGGGTTGGACCCCGTTGGAAGGGAAGGGCACTCGGATCAGTCGGGGTCCACCTTGTCGGGGTAGCCAGATGGTGTTCGTACTCCTATACCCTTCTTGTGTTGAGGTGGAAAATTCTTCTTTGGTCCTCTGCCAGAAAAGGCGGCTAACAGAAGAATTTGGGACTATACCTATTCACCCCCCCCCCCCCCCTCTAGGTATAAAACACTATTGCTTTAAGGGAATTTCAAAGTCAACATCAACTTCCTCTTCACAATATTCAATCAGAAATAGTTTCTTACAACGATGACCCAGAACAAATTTTTCATTACAATTATAGCACAAGCCCTTTACACGTCTCTCTTGCAACTCAGTTGGTATTAACCGTCGAACTAGAAGATTGGGACTAGTATTTTTAATTTCTTTGGAAGGAAAATAATTTTCTTTCAATTCTGATATTGTTGCCGGTTGGGGCTGTGATGCATTGCGTGCTTCATACAATCGAGCTAAACCAATGGCTGTTGACAAGGTTATAGGGCAACCGGCTAATACATCAGCTTTGATGGACGCTTTCAAGCAACCAATGAAACAACTTACTTGGCGGTTTGGAGGAAAGTACCCCACTTTAGCTAACAATTTCTCGAACTGAGTCTAATAATCTCGAACTGAACCAACCTGCTGTAACTTGATCAAGTCTCCGAAAAAATCTTGAAATTTTGTAACACCAAACCGAAGGTCTAATCCATCCTGGAACTCTTGCCACGTTAGTACCTCCTTCTCCTGTTTGAGTAGTTGATACCATAATTGGGTGTCTCCTTCCAAATGAAAGGATGCCTAAACCACTCTATCTTTTTCCAGGGTGTTATTGAATTCAAAAAACTGATTCACTCTACAGAACCAACTCGTAGTATCTTCTTCTCCCTTGAACCGCGGAAAATCAAGCTTGACAAACTGGGAAGCATAGTGTGATCCCTGCTATGATGTCCCATTGGTGCCACCTATTCTCACCTTCCGGATCAGGTTGGCAATTTGTGGGTTGAGTACTAGCTCTAGTGTTGAACTGAATAGAAAGTTCATTCAACTTGTCAAGAATTTGTTATTGACCGATGGTGAGAGAGTTGACGTATGCTTCCAATTTCTCCACTCTTGAATCCATGCCAATGCTCTGATACCACTGTGGTACGTACTGCGTATTTCCGTTCATACCTATGATGATATTGTTTTTGAAGAAAGTGTTTAAGGTTTATAGAGATACCTTTGACCTCCAACAAATACTAAGTATTTGATGATAATTGATAATATTCCACATATTTTATTCATGATCTCACTTGGTTTTATATAGCCTTTGAGTCCAACAACTACAACAACAAAATAGGAAAATATTACAACTACCACTACCCACAATCAACAACAAAATAGGAACAGTTACTATCACTAACCAACAAAAGAGAGCAGAATAGTTATCAGCTAGACTTATTCAACAACTGATAGTAAAGACACATAAAACTAATGTTATGCACATAACATAAAATTATAGTAGTACATAGAGATTGATGGTGTAAGCTTACATCGTTTCACAGAGAAATTAATTAGTCTTTTTTTTTGTTGATTTTTTTTTAAGACTTTAAATGTCTAGAATACCCCTACACTGTCATTAAACCACTAACATTTGTTAACTTTTAGGGGAGATTTTTTAATAAAAGCATAGTTCTCCACACATCCAATAATAGTTGAAATGTCAAGGGAGGTTTTTAATATTAATCCTTTTTTTTTTTATTAGTTAGTGAGGATGACATTTTTCCCTGCATGCCTATCCCCATTTGGGTGAAAAAATTATCTCCAGATGGGGATGGGTATGAGGATGGATTTCGTCCCCATATTTAAATGGGGATGGGGATGGGGCCTATCCCCATTCCCCCAAACCCCTTAGTTTTTTAAAATTCTAAATAACTATTCATTTCCCCGTATTTTCCATTTCCCCTATTTTTTCAATTTCAATCTAGGTATAATTAATAGTCCTAAACTTTATTTGTATTATGCCATTTTTATTTGAATTTGATAGAATAAATTTTAGTACATTTCATTGTAGGCATTTTAAATTTTCAATCATATAGGAGAAGCATGGGATATTGGGGGAAAACAAATGAAAATATGAGATTGATGATTGGGGAAAACGGGGGAAATGGGGGGAAATGGGGAGGGATGGGGACACCTTCCCCAAATTCCCTCATCCTCATTTCCTCCAAATAGGGATGTGGGAAAGGGTTTGAGAATGGGGGAACCAATATCCATCATCATTTCTCCAACTGTTATCCCTATTAGCAGGGGTGAAGCTAGGATTTTGGCTTTAGGGGGCCAAAATAAAAATTAATATTGTATGTCATGCAATCTTCAATTAATATCAATAGGAATCCCGTACAAGAAAAAGTGTGGAATCACACACCTGATACCTTTCAACAAAATGTGATACTGTTCGGTGTTAAAAGTAATGATATAAATAAATAAAATAGACATTATTGGAAGAAAGGTTAGAATGGGGGTTGTGAAGTTTTGCTGCTTTGTAGTCTGTCTGCTTTGTTCAGCTGCTTGGTTGCTTCTTTTTGGTCTTTTTCTTATGTTCGCTGATGCTGTTTTGGGGTGTTTTGCGTTGTGTTTCTGTTTCTGTTTTGTTTTGCCTGGTTAGGTGTTCTTCTCTATGGTTTTGCTTTTGCTTTTGCTTTTGTTTCTCTATTTTGGTTTTATTCTCCTTGGTTCCCATGGGATCTTGCCTTGTTTTGTTCTGGCCTTGGTTTTGTATTGCCTATTGAGGCTTTTATCTCCTATTTAATAATACAATAGTTTCAAAAAATAAAAATAAAATAAAATAAAATAAAATAAAAACTAATTAAAATGTAACACGTCTATTTTATATCTAGAAAATTATTTATAACCAAATAAATTTAATTTTCTTCCTAATTTTCATTTCAATTACATAATTAAATAGTGTATGGGAAAACATCTTTTATTTTGTTGCAAAACCTATGCCTATTCTTAACGGTATACATAACTGAAAATAATATTTTAATAGTTCCCGGCTTATAAAATATAAATTTCAATAGCTTAATTAAAATATCATTATACCATTGATATATTTAAATCACAATTATTTATATACTTGTAACTTAATTTTATAATATTCATGTCAAACCAAATTAACTTATAATAATTTTGAACAAAATTTAAATAATAAACTAATAAAATAAATTTATCAAAATCATATTAATAATAAACCTAACAAAATAAATAATATACAGATAGTCGTTATAAGAGTTCAATATTTACTTAGTTTGTTCTAGTGAAATCTAAAATAAAATAAAATAATATATATAATCAAGGGTGTACCCATGAGTTTTTGTTAGGATGGGCTAAATATATCTATATATACAGAGGGATCGGGGGACACAATTTTTAACATAATATTTGAAACGATTTTTCAACCATCGGATGTATAAGATTTTAATAGCTTAGATTTAATAATTTTATTATTATTTTTTATTTCCTAATTATTTATCTATCATTAATTTATTTTATTTTCTCTCTCATCTATCATAAATTGAATTTCCTATTAAATCAAAATAATATTTTCTCTTCCTCTCTCTTACGTTTTTTTTCCCTCACTGTTAGTCTATTTTATTTTTTATTTTTTTATCCTCACTATTGGTTTTATCTTCTCCCTTGTCTCTCACGTTTTTCTCTTCTCTTTAAATATTGACATGATAAATCTTCTATGGAGTGACAAATTCAAATGGGGTTAAGACTTAGGAGACAATTGAAAAGAAACTTAATGAGTTCAATATGAGTAAACCGTTACTCAAGACATGGAGGACAGTATACATGAATCATCCTCTATTTATGTTTTAATTTTTCCATCTTATTACGATGTCAAGATGAATCGTGTATACAGTCGTAGATTCCTTATATATGGTGATGTCTTTCTTTTATTTATTTATCATTGTTTTATTCCAAGTTTTAAACAGAGAAATCCTTTTTTGCACTGTTGTTGTATGCTTGTAGCAATGGTAGATAGTAAAGTTATATATCACAAGAGAGAGAAATAAAATGAACAGTAAAGATGAAAAAAAATGCAAGAGTGAGGAATAAGAAATATTAATTAGATTTAATTAATTAGGAAAGTGATTTTATGGTAGGAGAGAGAAAATAAAATAAAATAATAATAGATAAATGAATAGGAATTTTTTATTATTATTAAATCTAAGCTATTCAAATCTTATAAATCTAATGGCTACAAAATCGTGTCAAATATTGTGTCCCCCCGATCCTTCCCCTATATATACTTTTATGAAATTCATCGATTTGAATGAATTTTGATCTGAATTTTTATCTGAATTTTTTATGGATGATAAGTTCAATAAAATCTATTTGTAAACAAAATTCGAAAAATTTTTAAGCACCACAACATTGTTTTTATTCCATGGAGATGAAGAAGGCAAACTTGAATCCCCATCCCCGACATTATATGTAGAACTTGATCCACTCCCATTTGGTACTTGATTATAATTTTTTTTCCCAAAGTATGAAAACATAATTTTTCTTGGTTTTGATGTATGATTGTTTGACATTGTAACATAAAATTATTAAATAATTTGTCTAAATTATATTTTATAAATTGTAAATTATAATATAACACTGAAATAATAAAAACACAATTGGAAAATAAATTCATAAAAAAAAATTTTAACAAAAACTGACTTAAATTATGAAAAACAAAATTAAAACTCTAACTTATTAATTAGAAAAATAACTAAAAAAATACATAAATTGAAGAACCGAATATAAATATATTTTTTTAGAATAAGACTATTTTTATATATTCACTTTTTAAATTAAGAATCATGGGGACAAATAATTATTGATTAGAATGAAAGAGAAAATGGGATTTGTGATGGAGATAATTTATTAATAAGTAAGAGAGAGATAATTGGGATTTGAGAGAGAGATATATATAATGAGTGATGGACACGGTTGGAGACTTGGAGTGATGGGAGAGGGAGAGAGAATGGGTGTGATGGTTGAGTTGAGAGCTACTAATTAAAAAAAAAAAAAAAAAAAAATTACCAAAAGCTAGCCCGCCTAAAGTAGAGCCAGCCCTCTATATTGGTCCATCTCTGTATAAAATACACACTAGATTAAGTAATAATGTATAAAAATTTAGGAAATTAAAATATTAAAATTAATTGATTTTATTTTCTATTTTCATAGTCAATAGAATTATAAAAACAGATATGGTCAGTATTTAAGGTACTGTCTAGTCAAAATAAAAGACCTCGCGATCTTTTTCTTCTCCTAGGGTTTTCTCCTAAACCCTAGCGTGGAAGTAGTTGGTTCTTTAAGATCTGGACACAGCTTTTCTTTTGCTTCTTTTTTGTTTCTCCTTTGTGTTTGAACCATCATGGATCAGGAGGAAATAGCAAGGTTGTGTGCTTCTCTTTCGTTGAAAAGCAAGGAGGAAAAGTTATGGAGTGTCCGAGAAACGTTAAAAGATTCTGCTGGGAGAAAGCTGGAGTTGTGTCTGGTCGGAAAAGTTTTGACGAACAAACACGTTAATAGGGAAGCCTTTCGGACGGTGATGCCAAAGGTGTGGCAAACAACCCTAGATGTGGAGGTGGTGCAAGATAATACGTTCCTTTTTTATTTTCGCAACCAGGGTGATCGGTTCCGGATCTCGGCCGGGGGTCCGTGGAGTTTTGACAACTCGCTTATTGCTCTGGAGAGGCCATCGGGGTTAGGGGATGTTATTAGTCTGGGTTTTAACCGGGCAGCTTTCTGGATCCAAATACCGAATGCTCCTCTGCTGTGCATGACACGGGAGATGGGGGAGTTCATTGGACAGTTGATAGGGACGTTGAAAGATATAGATGTTGGAGCAACTGGGGAATGCTTTGGAAAATATATGAGATTGAGAGTGGAGGTTGATGTTTCGAAACCTTTAAAGCGGTGTTTGCGGTTGGAGTTGGAGAAAGGGAAGGAGACGATTTTGCTGTTAAGGTATGAGAAATTACTTGAATATTGCTTTCACTGTGGTATTATTGGACATTCTTATCAGGAATGTGGGCAACGATGTGAGAAGGAAATAGGGGGTCTGCAGGAGTTTGAGTATGGGGCGTGGATGAGAGCTTCGGATCCGCCGGGACGGAATAATTATGCTGGTCAATTTCGTGGTCGGGGGGAGGGGGTGAAAACGGGGAGTAACGTGGATAGATTCACTACTGGAGTACGTATTCGGAAAGAAGAAAATTGGAAGCCAAGGAGGGAGGTCGTGGCACCACCTGGGCAACAGCCATTTGGATTGACTGATAATGTGAGGATTGCGAAGGATGATGTGCGTCAGGTTGCGGTGGAGGGGATGACTGTCGATGTAGGGAACAAGGGTTCTGGTGTGCTCAATGCAGGAATTAATTGCATGCAGGTTTTTAACGTGGTAGCGCAAAACAACGTGGAAATTGGGGAGGGTGTGCATGTTGACAATCATCACGTGGGAAATATTGTGGATGGACAGCCATGTGTTGAGACGTCGGTTCCAGCAGAGTTTAGGTCTTTAGCTGTCGAGGAAACAGTGGGTTTTAAAAAGAAGGGTAAGTGGAAACGGTGGGCACGAGAAAGAGGTATCAGAGGGGAGGGTTCAGAAAATGATTGTCGGCCGGAAAAGAGAGGGGCAAGTGTGGTTAGTGATGTGCTTTCAGTCTCTGAGGGTAAAAAAATTAAAATGAGTGGTGCTTCTGATCTTGTATCAGTTGAGATATCGGCAAGTCGGGTAGAGACCCCAGCTTGCCGGACGTAATGAAAACCTTGTTTTGGAACGCTCGGGGGTTGGGAGGGAGCCGAGCGTTCCGGGTCTTGCATTCGTTAGTGCAGGACCATTGCCCTACGATAGTTTTCCTGATGGAAACTATTTGTGATCAGGTGGTGATGGAACAGTTACGATGTAAGTTGGGTTTTGATGCAAAATTGGTGGTTGAGCGGTCGGGTAATAGTGGCAGGTTGTGTCTGCTGTGGAAGGAGAATGTGGAGGTTAGTTTACTTTCTTATTCGCGATTTCATATTGATTCTGTTGTTGTTTCTGAGATGAATTGTCGTTGGCGTCTTACTGGTTTCTATGGACATCCGGTTGCGGCCCACCGTAAGCATGGCTGGACGCTTTTGAGAAGGTTGGCGGATTTATCTTCTCTTCCTTGGATTGTGGGAGGGGATTTCAATGAAATTCTTAGTCTCTCTGAAAAGCAGGGAGGAGCGATAAGGCAGGGGATGTTAATGGATAATTTTCGTGCAGCGCTGACTGATTGTGGTTTAAAAGATCTAGGTTTTGAGGGGCCTTCCTTTATGTGGACTAATCGGAGAATGGGCTCTCAGTTAGTTCAAGAGAGATTGGATCGTGTTGTGGGGAACATGGGGTGGATGTCTTTGTTTTCTTGTTTTCGAATTGTGCACCTGGATTATTGGAAGTCAGACCATCGGCCACTTCTTTTAGATTTCTCTGTCAAAAAGGAGCGGCTTGGTGGGAATAATAGGTTTCACTATGAGATTTGCTGGGCTGAAAGAGATGAGTGTGCAGAGGTTGTTAAGTCGGGTTGGACAGCTGTTACTGGGAGGAATGATGTCCAAAGGGTGGTAAATCGGTTGGGTAGGTGTTCTATGGTGTTAAAGAAATGGAATGGGGAAAATAAGAAGCAAATGAAGCAGTCCATCGTGGATAAAAAAAAGGAGTTGGCAGTGGTGGATATAGGGGATTGGAATGTGAGGTATCGTGTGGAGCAAGAGTTGGATGTTCTCTTGAGCTGTGAGGAACAATTTTGGAGGCAAAGGTCTAGGGTGGCGTGGTTGAAAGGGGGAGACCGAAACACAAGGTTTTTTCATGCTAAAGCTACCTCCAGAAAATGTCGCAATAAGATCAGGGGTCTCTTTGATTCTAGAGGAATTTGGAGGGAGGAGGAGCAGCTAATGGAGGGCATCGTCACTGAGTATTTTACTGGTATTTTTACCTCCTCCCAGCCGACTGATTCTATGATTGGTAGAGTGTGTAGTACTGTCACGGCAAGGCTTCCCTCTAACATGGTGAGTCTTTTTTCGAAGAGGTTTACTGCTGAGGAAATTCGAACTGCGTTGTTCCAAATGAATCCTTCCAAAGCACCGGGATTTGATGGGTTTCCGGGGATTTTTTCCAAAGATTTTGGACGGTGGTAGGGGATGATGTTACTAGGATGTGTTTGGGTTGTCTGAATGATGGGCAGCCAATGGGAGATATTAATCACACGGTGTTGTGCCTTATTCCGAAAATAAAGAATGTTGTCAAGATGGCGGATTTGAGACCGATTAGTCTATGTACTGTGGTCTATAAATGTATTTCCAAGGCCATTGCTAATAGGCTTCGTACGGTTTTAGATTGTGTCATTTCAGAGACCCAAAGTGCCTTTGTTCCAGGAAGACTGATTACGGATAATGCTTTGGTTGGTTTTGAATGCATGCATGCGTTGCGGCGTAAAACTCAAAATAAAAAAGATTTTATGTCCCTCAAATTGGATATGGCCAAGGCCTATGATAGGGTGGAGTGGGTTTTTCTGGAAGGGATGATGCGTCAAATGGGGTTTCCTGAGTCGTGGATATTGTTGATTCACGAGTGTATTTCATCGATGACTTATTCTTTTATTCTTAATGGTAAAGTTGTAGGTCATATTCGTCCCTCAAGAGGTTTGAGACAGGGGGACCCGCTGTCCCCGTATTTGTTCCTTATTTGTGCGGAAGGGCTCTCGAGTTTGATTTCTCAAGCTGAGAGGTGTGGGGATTTTTCGGGCTTCAAGTGCAGTCGGTATGGCCCCAAAATAACTCATTTGTTTTTTGCAGATGATAGCTTACTTTTTACCAGGGCTTCGTTGAGAGATTGTGTCATTATCCGGAAAATTTTAGATGATTATTCTCAAGCTTCGGGTCAGTTGGTGAATTTTCAAAAGTCTGCAGTGTGTTTTAGCAAGCAAATTCCGGATTTGGAGAAGTTTCGGTTGGCTGAAATTTTAAATATGTCTGTGGTGGAGGGTCATACGCGGTATTTGGGGCTTCCATGTCTTTCGGGAAGAAATAAGAGGATTATGTTTGAGAATATAAAAGATAGAGTTTGGAAAAAGCTTCAGAGTTGGTGCAGTCAATTTTTTTCTGCGGGAGGTCGCGAGGTTCTCTTAAAAGCTGTAATTCAAGCTATTCCGGCTTACTCTATGAATCTTTTTAAGCTCCCGGTCTCCCTTATTAATGATCTTCATCGGTTAAGTGCCAGGTTTTGGTGGAGTGGTAGTGGAAAAAAGCAAAAAATGCATTGGTGTACCTAGGAGAAGTTGTGTAGGCCGAAGTGGGAGGGTGGGCTTGGGTTCCGAAATCTTGGGGAGTTTAATAAGGCGATGCTTGCTAAACAATGTTGGCGTTTGGTTCGGAATCCGGACTCCCTTGCTGCAAAAGTTTTAAAGGCGTGCTATTATCCGGATTCTAATTTCCTTTTGGCTGAGGCTGGGTCAGGTTCCTTCCTTTGGAAGAGCCTTTTATGGGGTAGGGAATTATTGGAAAAGGGTTCTAGATGGAGAGTTGGTAATGGGTCCTCTATTTTTGTTTATAAGGATCGCTAGATCCCGCGAGAATCTACTTTTAAGACGATTTCCCCGCAGACTCTGGGTATTAACGCCAAGGTGGACTGTCTGAAGTTGGAGTCTGGGGAGTGGAATGAGGGGCTCATTAGGGAGGCGTTTCTTGTGGTGGATGTGGACGCCATTCTTAGTATCCCACCTAGTTCTGGTGCCTCGGTGGACAGTTTGTTGTGGCACTACCACTGCTCGGGGAATTACTCTGTTCGTAGCGGATATTGGCTTGCCTCATCTTCGGTTGCGAATCCTGGCTGTTCAGGTCTGTCAGGTTTTGAGTCCTGGTGGAAGTTTTTTTGGCGTCTGAGCCTCCCGCCAAAAATCAGAATGTTCATGTGGAAGGCGTGTAATAATTGGATCCCGGCTCGGTGCAATTTGCTGCATCACGGAATGCAGTTGGATGCTACTTGTCAGATTTGTGGTAAAGAGCTGGAGACCACCACACATGCCCTTTGGCGTTGCA
This sequence comes from Acer campestre, assembly GCA_954870605.1. Classification (NCBI taxonomy): domain Eukaryota; kingdom Viridiplantae; phylum Streptophyta; class Magnoliopsida; order Sapindales; family Sapindaceae; genus Acer; species Acer campestre. The sequence continues at coordinate 22,894,452 of OX940799.1, read as the reverse complement.
ATTCGTTGAAAGGTGTGAGGAATGATTTTGGGGTGGTTGATGGTCATTTTCTGGATTCTGCCCTTTCATTGATTTTGCTATTTTGTGTAGTTCTCAGATGGGAGTTTCTGAGTTTGAAAAGCTGTGTGTGACCTGGTGGAGAATTTGGTACAGGAGGAATGTGGCTTTTCACCAGAAAACTCTTCTTCCTATCTCAGAGATTAAGGATTGGGTGAATAATTTTTGTCATGATTTTCATAATGCTAATCTTATCATTCCTCCGCAAAGGGTGGTGGGTGGGGGGATGCCTTCTCGTTGGCAGGCGCCTAGCTCTGGTTGTTTTAAAGTAAATACTGATGCTGCTATAAGCGATCACCAGCAGAGTTCAGGTGTGGGCGTGGTGGTTCGAGACAGCTTTGGGAAGGTTCTGGTTTCAAAGTGCAGGAATGTGCAAGCTCTTTACCAACCTAGTATCGGTGAAGCACTTGCCATTTTGGAGGGAATTAGGCTTGCTGTGAGTTGGAATTTTGTCCATGTGGTTGTGGAATCTGATGCTTTGGTGGTGGTTCAAGCTGTTAGTAGCAGAAATTCTCCTTTCTCATATTTGGGTGTGGTGGTTAATGATATTATTGAGTTGATGGATAATTTCCCGGGTGTGACCATTAGTTTTGCTCCTAGAGCCTTGAATAAGGTTGCTCATGGGTTAGCTAAATTAGCTTTGAGCTATGTGAGTGAGTCTGTTTGGACTAATGACTGTCCTCTGTGTGTGGAGAGTCTGGTTTTGGGGGATGTCCCGCTTTCTTTGTAGCCTTTGGCTGTTTCCTTTTCAAAAAAAAAAAAATAAATAAAATAGAATTATAAAAACAAAAATTATTAATTAATTTATATTATTAAATAACTAGTAGCGCACGGAATTGGATTTTTAATTCAATTATAGTTTATACGGAGGAAATTAAACTCATATATATTACGTGGTATACCTATTCACATGTGCTGGAAACAAATTTTTAAAAAATTGACACACCTACTTTATTGTAAGACAAACTTGATTAAATTTAACCGCTCTAAAGGTATTTTAATCCTTCATTTTTTTTTAAATATTTAAAACACAGTAATTTCAAAAAAAGAAAAAAAAAAGAAAAAAAAAAAAAAGATCACCATTGTCCATCTCAAATGGACGGTGGAAATAAAATAAGAATTAAAAAATAAAAACAAATTAACAAAACCAAAAAGTGGAGATTTCCATCATCCATCTTAGATATAGATGGTGATCGAAGATAAAATAATAATGAAAAAAGGAAAATAAAAAAGTGAAGATCTCCACCATCCATTTGAGATGAACAGTGAAGATCCATGATGGACGGTGGAGATCCATTAGAAAGACATAAAATCAAAATTGAAACAAAAAAATAAAAATAAAAATTGAAATTAAGAGCAGATGTGGAGATCATAATTATATTGAAATTAACAAAAGTTACATATTGTGGGCATGTGACATGCTAATTATATTTAAATGCAGAATTAGGTGAGAAATATTGGCTCTTGCTGATCTCCGAAAGACAAATTCCTAAGTTTACTATTAAACATAATTATCTCAAAAATATATTAATATTTTCTTACAAACTATTTTTGTTCTATGCGTTTTCCTGATCTTAGCATAATGATTGATTAAAAGGAAGATATATATCTTAATTGATAATTATTTACTTGTATACTGATAAGGACTGAAAGCTCTTATTAATTAAGCTTTTGAATTTTAACAAGAAGGGTGTAACGTACGTGGACGAGAAGCCAGATAAATTAAAGAGCACATACATATAATATCCAAAAAGATTTAGAAGGCGCGTACGCGCACACGTATATGATCGAAATCAATGTTGTTCACGTGTTTTCATACATCACGATTCACAATTTCACGTGCTTTCTGGTTATTAAACGAAATGGAAAAATGAAAATAGATAATAAAAAGTCGATGAGCTTCTATTCTACAGATATATAATAAAAAGTAGGTCAGTCATCCAAATTTTGGATAAGAATAGCATATATGACAACCTTATACTTGAAAAATTTAGTGAGGTGATTTGTTAACTCAAAAAATAAAAAATTAAAAAAAAATAAAATAAAATAAAAATCTTTTGTTGTCAACTGAAGTAACAAAAATACCTATCTATGTTGTTTTAAATTATTTGAGTTTTATTTTTATAATAAATTTTAAATAAAATTTCTTGGAAATATTGGAATGTGGCCTCCATTGTTGACCTCCAATAATCGATGAAGATACCTCCAAAATACTTTCTTTTTTTTAATAAAAATATTTTTATCGGAGGTCACATACCTCCAATGTTGGAGGTCTTTGGAGATTGGCACAAACCTCCGCCAATAGTGGTTTGTGCATGTATAAATTATAATTAGAAACTTAACATGTATAATTGAAAAAAAAAAAAAAAAAAATTCCATTGGGAACAACTATGAAAAAAACTTAGCGTGTGTATAATCCAAAATAAAAAAAGAAAAAACAAAATGTGTATATTCAAAAAAAAATTGAAACCTTTCTTTTTATATCAATGGATCGAATGCAAATATATATATATATTATTTTTCTTTTGATTTTCAAAAATTGAAAATTCATTAAAAGCGTTTTTCTCTAAAAAGTGAAAAAATTGATGGGCCAGTAAAAGTTTTAGAAATTGATCAATTGTAAATTTCATATATTTTTATGGCTAGTTTTAAAAGACGTCTTAAAAATTTTATATTTCTTCACTTGTTCTTTTTTAGATGTTCTTGTAATAAAAAGGAGAGAAAAAAAAAACTAGATCATAATATTACTCGAACAGCTACTTCTAGTCTTATAGTTACATTTGTGAGTGATCATAGAAATTACATTTATGTATTTAATAAAATATAATTCAAAAATTTGGAAGGGATATGACTCACACGTACAAATTCCAATGCCATAGGTGTTTGGGAACATCGCTTTTGCTTCTCCTTTCCGTTTCATTCTTCACAAACTCCAACATCACAAGCCATCAGCCATCAGCCATCATGAATTCTACAACTTTGTGAAGCATCTTTAATTATATTCGCACCAAATTCCTATTTTTATTTTACTACACCCCACACATGCTATAATAAATATATATGGTGGGGCTTCAGACTCCATCCCTAACTTGGACGGAAAATAATGTGTTTTTCATTTTTTTTTTGAGATTCATATTAATCTTTACTAAGTTTTTTTCTTTCTCAATATGTATCTTTCAAAAAACGTGGTGTGATAACATATATATAATCACAATCAATGAGGATTAATTATATGATAAAAAGATTTTATGACCAATATCTATCGTCTTCTGGGTCTAGCTACTATATAGACGATAATAAATAGAGAAGTTATGTTTAATAAGGTAGGGATCATCAAAATGCCAAATCATCCCATGTAAAGATGCCTTTTGGTGTTGGTTATATCCAATTATAAAAGCGGCCCCATAGGTGTTCGCTTTTAGGTATAACGTGACTTAACAACCAATAGCTACATCAATATCTTTAATCTTATCTATCTATCTATTTAGAAATTCAAAATATTTTTTTTGAATAAATGAAATAAGTTTGAAACAAGTTGTCTGAGACTCTAACCCGGAACGAGTCGGATGGAGTAGAAAAATTCCGTCATGTTAGATTGAAATAGGTAAACAAATCTCTCCCCAAGCCGTGCCTGCATTTTTCAAACTCGAGGTATATATTTTATTCTATACAAACTTTTTTTTTTTAAAGGAAAGATTTCTGCATATAAGCAAAAACCGGTCAATAATATAAGAATATGAGGAATCGGCACAAGTCGGCTTACTAAGGAGATGCCCTAATGGGTTACAAAAACACAAAATATAATTTTATGAGAATTTATGTTTATAAATCTAATTTTAAAATCCATAAAATTCACTTAAGCAAAATCTTCTAAGTCAATGACTCTTTGAATACACCTAGATTTATTTGAAATTCTTAAAAGTTTGAATTGAATATACCTATATTTTAATGGAATCTTAAAAATCTGGATTGAATATACCTAGAATTTCATACTTTACAAATCTAATTATTAGAATACGCCCAGACTTGTAAAATCTTTTTAATAACCAACTCTATATTGAATACACCCTCCTAAATGTTGGTGTGATGCAAGTAAAAAAAAATTGAATCTTTCATATACATTGTAGCCAAATATTAAAGCTTAGTTGAGAATAGCCGGTTTCAAAAATGAAAATCATGTTTTAAATACATAATGTTTTTTTTTTTTTTTTTGAATAGCTTGAAATTTATTGCAAAAACAAAAGCCCAAAAAGGCAAACAATGACCGGAAAACAAAGCAAGACCTACAGGCCAATGCCTAGAACCACCAACCAACCTAGAGCACTACAACCCAAAACAGAAACGAACGCCCCAAACAGAGCAACGCAACTAACAACAAAAGAGAACACCCAGCAACAGACCCCCATCAGACATCCTACAACAAAGAAGCAGAACACCATGACGTCAGATAATATCCCATATAGTAAAATTGGCAGCCAAACTAGACCCCAATTTAGCAAGATTATCCGCATAAGAATTCATTGATCTTGGATTAAAAGCAACCACCGTGCCACTTAACAGCTCCAAACAGCTGTGAATACCATAGATAGTATCCACATGCTTGAGATTGCTGAAACCATCGTCATTGATCTAGGAAACTGCCACTTTAGAGTCACTAAATACGACAATTTCGCTACTGTGTAGAATCGGATTGGAGGGGCAAAGAGCTACGGCCTTTTCTATTGCCAACAGCTCCGCTTTGTTTAACTCTCGAACCCCTACATACAAAGAGAAAACACACAGAATTTTGCCTCTATAATCTCTCAAGACCCCACCAATGTCTGCATGCCTCAGTTTCCCACGGGCCAATCCATCGACGTTGAACATCAAGACTTTGCTAGTAGGGGGAATCCACCTATCTACCTTATCCTTCCCAGCCTTTGAAGCTTCACTACAACACTCTTTTAGATTTGAGAGAATATACATGATTGGATCAGAAGAACCTTTCCTAAAGAACTTCATAGCGTTTGAAGCTAATGAAGTTGTAGTCTCTTCGCACTTGAACACTTTCATGTTCCTTGCTTCCCACGTGGTCCACAACATAGCAAAAAATAATAATTTCCAAGCCCACATATAACTGGTGGAAGGACATAGATCGACCCAACCCTTTGCCCAATCCATAACCAATTTGCTGGACACATTATTGACACCCCACCACGACATACAATCCGACCATAATCTCCATGCCAAATTGCAATGAAGAAAGAGATGGTTAATCGTTTCCAGCTCAGCCTCAAACATAGGACACAAACCGTTCCCAACGTTATTCATCCCCAACCTTTGCAAAAACTCACCAACCATCACTCTACCTTTCAGCAGTTGCCACACAAAGAGCTCCATCTTTGGAGGGCACACACCCTGCCAACTAAATATTTCCAGCCAAGACTCATTAGAAAAAGACTTATCCATAGCTCTACCAAAAGAGCCTACACTGAAAATGCCTTTAGAGCTGAACGTTCAGGCTATAGCATCATCGATGGACCAGTGCAAACTAATACTCTCCAGGATTGAAACGAAGCAATTCCATTGGTTAAGTTCCCAACCAAATAAATTCCTTCTCAAAGGGACATTCCACATCCATCTCGAACCCACCCAAGTTCCGAAAGAACAAACTGGGCCTTTCTTCAGAGACACTAAGGTGAAAATCCTCGAAAAGGAGTCCTTGAGAGCAAAGGAATCCACCCTTAAGTCTTCCGAAAAACTTGCTCCAGCTCCATTACCAATAACAATCTTAAAACCCTCATTTATCAGCTATCTAGATTTGTCCCCATCCTTAAACAGACTAGCCACAGCCTTTACAAAATTGGACACAGAAATAGCACCATGCAAGTTCCAAAAGAAGCTAAGAATATCTACCCTGTACCGAGCACACAGAGCTTTCCTCCAAAGGGCATCTTGTTCCTTCCCAAAACGACAAACCCACTTCGCTAGTTGCCCTTTGTTTTTTTATAACCATTCTCCCTATTCCTAGACCCCCTCTAGCCTTACTCCTACAAACCGTCTCCCAATTAATCACATGAATTTTCCTCTTCTCCACACCATCACCCCATAAGAAACAACATTGAAGCTTTTCTATTTTGTGAGCGATGTCAATCGGAATTTTGAATACAGACAACAAATAACTTAGGATACTATTAATGACAGCTTTAATCAAGGTAAGCCTCCCACTTTTCGTTAAAAATTTACGCTTCCAAGGAGCAAGTCTGTACTAAATTTTTGCCACCAGCAGGTTCCAGAAGGCCTTAGACCAAGGTTTGGACCCAAATGGAAGTCCTAAATACTAAATCGGAAACACCCCTTTGTTACACCTCAAGGCTGCCGCCCAATTTAGGTTCCCTTCAACCTTTTTGCAAATCCTAACAACCTGGGATTTATGGAAATTAACCTTTAATCCCAAAGCGAGCTCAAAACATCGTAAAATTCTCTTCACATTAACGAGATACTCCATCTTCGGTTTAATGAATAAGATGGTATCATCGGTGAACTGAAGATGAGAGACGCAAATGCCACCACCACCAAAATCCTCCCCTTGCAACATCCCTTTGCTGGTAACCTTGATGATCAATCCGTTAAGACCTTCCACTACAATGTTGAAAAGGAAAGGGGGGAGGAGGTCTCCTTGCCTCAAACAGAAACGAAGTAAATATGTTTTGTATTATTTTTTAAAATGAATAAAATACCTTTTTTTTATAAGGTTGTTTGTGATTGGAATCAATAGGTGTACCAGGACATCCCAGTTAAGCTGGCAGTTGTGGTCAAGGAACTTAAAATCGATAGATATACCGAAATATCCATATTTTGGAGAGACCGATATCGAAATAGGTAAATATCCAATATCCTACAGAATATCCGGCCGATTTCGAAATATCCGTAAAAATCTCCTGATATTCCCGAAATTTCAGGAATTTCACCCCGAAAGTCCATGGATATTTTGCATATTATTAAAAAAAAAAAAAAATTAATCCTAAACAATTAAATTATTGTTAAAATAATTTAGATTGCAAATTATTTTAGAAGAAGCATTAACAAATTTATAAAAAATTTCAACATAATAGTCAATAGTAAAATTATTGAGGACTTGAAGTAAAATTGGATAAAGAACCAAAGAGTGGATGTGTAAAATATGTAAAATTTTGTGAAAGCAATCTGAAAAAATAAAAATAAAATTGTTTGTGACTCAAATGTGTAAGCTTGAATCCAAATGTAAAATTGTAACCACATTTGCTTTAATCCACATAAAACAAAGGAATCGTCTTGCCTATTTTAAGCTTGAACAACTTGTTTATTATTATTATAATATGAAGTTGAAATTTAGGGATATGGCAGCTAAAAAAGATAAAATAAATGAAACTGATTTTATGGATCTACTTTAAGTAGCTACTGAAGTAGGAGATGATAATGAGAATCCTATTTTTAACTGGGTTAGACTTGTCTCTTTGGATGATGACGAGGGAAATCTTGATTCACATATTTCTTCTCATGCTCGAGACATGGGAATAAATGTTGAACAAGTGATTAGAGAAGAAGTTGGTGTAGATCGTGGAGTTATTGTTACTAGTTCTTCCGATGACCAACATACCTTTGATGTAATTAGTGGAGTAAAAGATGATGGAGATGATAGAGATGATGGGGATGGTGGGGATGAGGCAAGAGGCTGGGAATCTGGTACATGAGGTTGGAATGCTGGTATAACAAGTTGGGATGTTCGTGCTGGAGGTTGAGATGCTAGTGCAACATGTTGGAATGCTAGTGCGGCAAGTTAGGATACTCATGCATATAATTTTGATTAAAATCGTGGTAGACAACATGGAGGAACAAGTCAAATTGATGAAGATTCTTTGAATATGACTCTCTCCTCAATAAGTATAGACACATAAAATAACTCTTTGGGTGATTCGCAGACAATGTCAGGTTCTCATATACCATATTATGATAGTTATGGTGGCTGTAATATATTTGATTATTCTTCTCCATAAATGTCATATGCAATACCTAAGCATGCAGATCAACAATATCCACCAAGTTGGGTAAATCCAAACTACCCAATTCATGGATCAATTGGAAGAAATCAAGCAACATACGTGTGGCATATTAATAACTACATTGAAAACTATGCAAACATGTTTTCTTGGGAAAATTATTGTTCGAATCAAGATGGAAATGTATCTTATATATTTGAACCAACGAGGAATTCATTTTGATTTTAAATTTCAGACACGCAATGTATTATTATGTATGAATTATGATTTATGATTGAATCTTGGAAGTGTGGAACTATATATATATATATATTAATGATAAATTTGTTTATTAAATATTTAATCTCTTTATATTGTATATAATATTGTAAAAGTGAAACAAAATATTATTCTATTAAATACTCAATTTTAAAAATTACATACAGACTATATCTTTGTTATAATTTATAATAAACTCATAACTATGCTAATTTATTGTTGAAATATGATTTATTTGATGTATGATTACTTGTTTAAACTTGTCCTAAAACTTCACAAAAAAAAATCTAACTTTAGATGTAAATATTCATCATTTTTTTAATTTTTAACAGAATATCCACCGATATTGATAATATTCCCAAAATATCCGTAAATTTAGAAGCCCGAGATTAATACCGATACCGATATTAAGTTCATTGGTTGTGGTTGTGGTTGTGGTTTGTTTTAAAAACAATATAAAACAGTAAATTGTTGCTTTCAACTTTTTAGTTATAAATTTAAGAATAATGCTTTTCATTTTCAAAAACAGGTAAATAAACAACTTTACGACTGTTTTTTTATTTTCGAATACAAAAAATAGTTTTCAAAAATGGTTCCAAACACCAACGCCTTATGCTATCCTCTACCATGGAAGCGAGAAATCTTGTAAAACCCCACCTCAATTTCTCTTGTTTCTTTTAATTGAATTTTGAAGGAATATTCCTTATTTTGTAGTCTTTTCATATTTGTGTCTGTTTTTGAAGTCTGTTTATTTTGCTTTTAATAGAATCATTCTAGTTTTATTTTATTTTTTTTAATGTTTTTCCTCTTTCTTCCATCAAATAAAAAAATAAAAAATATTTTATAAAAAGAAAAGAAAAAGAAATAAAATATGGTCTGAATTTTTACATGATTTTGAACGCGGTTAACTATTATAATATAATTTGATTAAAACAATCACACAATTATTCATTTATAAATTTGTCTCGCATAGATTCATGTACAATGACATGGAATGAACTCATTTTTAAACCGATAAAATAAAGTTGGCTCATACAAAAACCAATAAAATTATGAATTTAAGTCACATACCTCTCTCCCAAACCCTAAATTAATTACAATAATTAAGAAATAACGGCAAACCGGTGGAGATGCATGCATGAACACAGAAGGCCAGTGCGTTGTGTAATAAACTAGTAATATCCACGTGCAAGGAACTGAAGGGGTTCTATGTAAGCCTTTTTTAAATGCTGCAAGTTCTGGAGAGGACTGGAGTCTTTTAATGTGTATACACTTTAGTCCTCCCCAGAATAAACTCGGTCCCAAATAAAGCCTTCTATATATGTTTAGATATGTGTGTAATTCACTTATTTTTTGGTTGTAAATTGTAAATTGTAATTACCTCAGTTGTCATACTAGTTCCCAGCTTATTAATTGAAAAGGATGATGGATGAATGCTATGTTTGAGATTGCTTTGCTTAAGTTATAGAGTAATGTTACATTTCCCAAATTTGATACCCAAATGATTTGGCAACACTGTAGACCATTCATTTAAATTGTATTAGATTTACTTAATTTAAATGAATGGTCTACAGTGTTTCCACATCATTTGGGCATCAGATTTGAGCACCAAATTTAAACAATGTAGCATTACTCTAAGTTATAAATCTACTTATTGCTTAACTTTAGAAATAATTAACTTAAGAAAAAAAAAAAGGTTAGAGTTTGATAAACTAAATTTTAAAATTGCTGAACTTTTCCAAGGATGGAAAATATATTGAACAAAATGACTAAAATAGACATCAATAAATATTATAAATATGAAGCATGTTAAAAGAAATAAATAACAAATTTAAATTGGAAAAAAAAAATTATGACCGAATCAACTCAGACATTTTTCAACAAATTGTTCAAAGAACTGAGTCAACTTAGTTCATATTTGAAACAAAACAAAAAAAACCTGACTGAGTCAACTCATGCTCCTCCTCCGAGTCAACTCAACCCCCTTCTTCACCAACACACTCAACGGTCAACCTCTGCAAACTCCGGCATCGACTTTCTAGTACCTCCTCCGCCTCCAGCTCCACTGAGATCGTCGTCAACCTTCTTCACGTGCCGTCGATATCCTTCCTATGAGTGGCTTACCATGCCACCGAAGAGAGAGCTAAGACTTCAAAGACGGCTTCTTACCTCGAGGAGAAGAGGCATCTGATGATAGAAGCTAGCATCTTAACCAGCGGTAGAGGGAGAAGTAAAGCAATTAGATCCCGACGACGAACATGTATTTGAAATTGTGAGATTTCGTCACCGTTTCGATGCATCATGGAGGAGGCTTTTGGCCTTTACGAGATTCCATCGAAGTCCTCGAAGCAAAACTGGCCTTTGTGACGGATTCGCGATGGATTCACGATGGAATAGCGATTGGATTCGCGTCTACGTCCTCCTCCATCTGTTCTCTCATCTTCCATTCTTGCCTCTTTCACTACCGGAGGTGCTAGTTTCTTTCGGCAACTTCATCGTCGGAGAATTTCGGTCCTCCACCGGCATCGACTTCCAGCAGTGGACACCACGGCAGTGGCCAACATTCCCTTTTTGTTTTTTACTTTTTGTAGTTTATTATATTATTATTAAATATAAGGGTAATATTGTCTTTTATTAAAATAATGAGGGTATTATGGATATTGCATAAATAATAAGCTAGTTTTGCTTTAAAAAGCAATCCTAGTCAACTTCTTAAAAGTTACTTATTAGATGCTTAAATTGTAAAATAAATGTTTTTATAAAGTTTATTAAACATCAATTTGCACAAAACTTAAGAAATAAGAGATTATTTCTCGAGTAAAAACAATCCAAAGATAGCCTAAATCCTCCGGCTCAACAAGTAATCAAGAAATTATAAAATAAAATAAAATAAAAATTATTGGTGTAGAAAGATACCCATGCATTTTTTGTTGCAAGCGCATCACGTGACAAAATCTATCATATGGCACCACTGGGCACTAGCAGACTCAAGCAGTGTTCAGGAGACAGGAATACAGGAGGGTCACATCCGCACATGCCTCTCTTGTCATTTTGAAATTATTTTCTAGATTTTCATGATAATTCGATGGATTTTTCCATTTCACTTTTAAACCATCTAAAATCTAAATCCATATATTGTCTTTCAAATTCTGTTTTCCATTTACTTACCAGCTTCATTCATGTTTTTTTTTTTTTTTTTTTTTAGAAACGAAAACTGTTACACAACAAGAGAACCAAATAAAAGATTGGCCCCTAACCGCAATTGCTCCCTAACATGGGAGAAGGCTATCGAAGCAAGTCTATGCGCCAAGGAGTTCCCCTCAAAAGGGAAGGCTTGACACTTACAAAACCCAACATCAGATAACAAAGCCTTTATATCATTAATGATAAAAGAAGAGTCCCCCTTACTAGCCCTGGCATCACTAATGGAATCTACTGTTTTCACAGAGGGACATTCTACTATAGAGACCTGTATGGACAGAAGCTTGGCCATCTTCAAACCTTCCCTCAGCGCCAGCAGATGTCCTACCTCCTCTGGAAAAATACCCTTCATCGAAGAGGAAAGACCAGCAAGCATTTTCCCATTGTGATCACGGATAGTTGCTCCAAAACCTGTATCACCAGAGCACCTCCTAGAAACCACTCCAGTATTGAGTTTTAAACGACCTGAAGGGGGGGCTATCTAGTCTGCCTGCTGACGGGGAGGAGAGGAAGAGGGAGCAGAATTTAGTACCTTTTTTGAACACCAGAATTCTTCCAACCGTCGAACCGCACCGCTGGCCACCAACTCCGGGGGTTTAGCTTTACTCCCATTAACCTGGGCATTACGATTCTCCCAAACTGCCCAAGTGGTCATACAACAAAGACAAAAGGCCTCCTGATCAAGAGAAATAGCCAAAGCTTGGAAAATATCCTGAATCGAGCGACCTCTGAGAGAAGCAATGGTACTGCCAAATTGGGTTTCCTCCCAAATTTTCCTGACTGTTTTAAACTCAAAAAGGCCGTGCATCTCAGACTCCACAGTCCCACCACAGAAGGTGCAGCAAGGGTTTGACACAATTTTCCTCTTACACAAATTCACCATAGTGGGGATAGCATTCTGGCACGCTCGCCACACAAAGATCTTTACCTTAGGGGGCAGATTTAATTTCCATAGAAACTGCCACCAGCTATTTCCTCTCGAGGAAGAGGGATACTTTTCCCGAAAACTCTCCTCCAAAGCACACTGGTAACCACTTTGCACAGTATACTGCCCATGTTTGTCAAAGTGCCACTTTAGGAAATCCTGACCACCATTCCAGCTCACCGGAATGTTGAGGACAGCCTCCTTGTCAATAGGGATGAGCAGCTGATCAAGCAAACCAATATCCCAGCCTCTCTTGCTACTGTCAAAAAGATCCGAAACTCTGATATCCAGACCTGGATCGAAAGTAATCAGCTTAAACGAATTCGGACGGGGGATCCATTTGTCTTTAAACACCCTGATACTGCTCCCATCCCCTACCGACCACCTAAGCCCTGTTTCAAGTAAATCTCTTCCCCACACCAAACTTCTCCACAGATAGGAGCACCCTGACTTTGCTGATGCCGCAAGAAAATCACCATCCCTGAAGTACTTGGCTCTAAGAACCTGGCCTGCCAACGAGTTCGGATCTTTAATCAATCTCCACGCCTGCTTTGCCAAGAGCGCCTGATTAAACAAGGATAAGTCCTTGAAACCCAGCCCTCCTTGAGATTTGGGAGAGCACATTTTCCTCCAACTTACCAAACTAATCTTCCCCTTCCCATCCCTAGACCCCCACCAAAACTTTAAGGCCATCGCACTCAGCTCATTGCACAAGCAAACGGGTATCCTGAACATGCTCATATAATAGGTCGGGATCGCTTGGGTGACAGCTTTTATCAACACCTCCTTCCCTCCATAGAAGAACATATTACCCCTCCAACCTCTAAGCTTGTTGCCCACTCTCTCTTTTATACTGTTAAACAACTTACATTTATTCCTCCCTACCATTGATGGCAGCCCCAGATATTTATCATGGGAGTTCCTAATTTCTAACTCAAGAATTTTCTGAATATCCAACCTAACAGAGCACGGGACCTTGGGACTAAAAGTGACAAGAGACTTACTCAAATTAACCCGCTGACCGGAGCCTTTTTCGTATGTTTCCAGGATACGTCTGATTTGATTACAGCTGCTAACAGATGCCTTGCTGAACAACATGCTATCGTCAGCAAAGAAAAGATGGCTCACCAAAGGACTCCCGGTGCAGCTGCGAATGCCCAGAGTTCGGCCATTTCTTTTAGACATCGAGATCAGCCTGGAAAAGGCTTCTGAACAGAACAGAAAGTGATACGGAGATAAGGGGCAGCCTTGCCTCAATCCTCTGGAGGGATCCACTCTGCAGACTTCCCTGTTATTTAGCTGGAAGGAGAGCGTGGATGTGGATATACAATCCATCACCAGGCCTATCCACTGACAAGGGAAATTCATCTTTTTCATAATCTCTTCTAGAAAGGGCCACTCCACCCTATCGTACGCCTTGCTCATGTCAAGTTTTAATGCCATGTGACCTTTCTTCTCTGCCTTCTTCCGCCCCATTGAGTGCAAGATTTCAAAAGCCACTTGCACATTGTCAAAAATCTGGTGGCCAGGGACAAATGCCGATTGGAATTGAGAGATGAGATGAGGCAGAAAGTTCTTTAATCTGGAAGCTAACACCTTCGTGACTATCTTGTAAACCACACTACAAAGAGAGATGGGGCAAAAATCCTTTAAGTGGGAAGTACTTTTCACTTTGGGAATCAGAACCACATTTGTGTGATTGAATTCCTTTATCTATTTCTCTCCTTTAAGCACAGAAAGACAAACCGCTGCCACCTCAGCCCCCACAACTCCCCATGCTTTCTGGAAGAAAACAGCATGGAAGCCATCCGGTCCCGGGGCTTTCGTCGGACCCAAATTGAAGACAGCTGTCTTAACCTCCTCCATTGAATAGGGGCGGGTTAACTCCTCACCCATCTCCACAGAAAGGCTGGAGGAAATGTGCTTGGCTGCCTGAAAAATATCTGAAGCGGAAGGGGAAGAGGAACAGAATAGGGAGGTATAAAAATCACTCACCACCTTTGTCAGACCCTCCTTTGAGTCCTGATACACCCCATTGTCATCAACCAGACCTGAAACCGAGTTCTTCTTCTGCCTAGCCATAGCTTTTGCGTGAAAAAATTTCGTGTTCCGATCGCCCGATTGAAGCCAATCCACCCTGGACCTCTGTTTCCAAAAAATTTCTTGGTTATCCAACAACCTCTCCACCGATTGCTCAAGCAATTTGATTGAAGCCATGTTTCCTGGTTTACCACTGAGCTTATAAAGCCTTTCAATCTCCCTTTTCTTCTCATCCACCTGTTTGTTAAAATTCCCAAATCTAGCACTACTCCAGTCACTCAAGTTGCTAGCACATCTGCTGAGTTTCAAAGTTAGGTTTCCAATAGGGTCACTAACCCCAACCCCTTTCCAGGACTCTTCCACCTGTTAGGATTATGCTCAATAGCAAGAGTGTAATAGTGTAATTAACAATCTTTTTCATATTAATAAAGTGATTTTTGTTTTAAACAAATCTTATAGCATTTATAGTTTAATAATTGTTAAAGTAAATAATCATAAGGTCTAAAGACTATGAGAAAAAAAGAATTGTTCATACATCTGGATACGTATGTGGTAGACACAATTCTTTAGTTAGTCTTGAATATCGTTCACAACTTAAGTTAAAGGTTGGGCACCTTTATCTTGTTAAAGTTGTAGAATTCTTTTGCTAGCATTTGAGTGGGATCAAATGAGATATGATGAGTCTAAAATCATTGGAGTGTCTTCGAGCAAAAGAATCTAGTGCACTGGGTGCATTGAACAGGATCACAATGAAATACTTTATCTATAACCGTCAATAGATAAAAGTAATTTCATTATCAGGACAATCAGAGAGTCTATCTTAATCCTGAGATAAATGATGGACTTATAGTTGCAGGTGATATCATTTGAGCTATCAATGAGTACGATTATATCGCATAGTCTATCCTCGATAGTTTGGTGATATTCATTTGTTAATCGATAGAGGACTTCATTTATAGATATGGACATCGTGGCTCCATTTATTAAATGAGAGTATAGTATCATCATATAGATGTTTTGAGGTAATTAGATATTAAATCTCAACGTTGAGTTTTCAATAGTGTCTATTGAAAACATGGCTTCTGGACAAGTCAAAATATCCAAGTTCAAAACGTGATCATATGAGTAAATATGGTAACTTGGAGAGTTATAGGCGGTCTATGAACTCTTGGCGATTACTGATATTAATCACGAGGATACACTATCTCCAATATGATTGTTGTTATAGGTAAAAATAGTCGTGGTAGACACGTCATCACTATGAAAAGCCACGTAAGCAAGGTCAAAGGAAAGTCAACTAACGGAGCAAGAATTCCCCCATGAAAACCTGCTCGGGAAAAGAGGGAGCTTCCCGACCACCAGCAAAGACGAGTTGCTCGGGCAATAAATCTTACTCGGGCAAATACTCGGTGTAGTCGGGAATCAATGAAAACAGATAGTCATCAACGTCTATATTCAAAACTCTGGGAGCAATTAGCAACAAGCAACTCCATGATAAGCAACAGTGACTGCAGAATTCAAATAAGGAAGCAGATAGATTTTCCGCAAATAAAGGAGGAAGAATCAGAATCAGACTTGGATTCAACCAAATCAGGAAATATACGAAAGAAAGAGAATCTGAATCCGTTTAGGGTTAGAACACACAATTAGGGCACCACATACCAAACCCTAATTAAACATGTATAAATACCCCTTCTTTGGACAAAAAGAAAAATAGCTTGAGAGATTGTAGCGTAGCATACTTGTAATCCTTCTTCATAGTGAATTTGGCTTCGTTGTTTAGGCAACAAACCGTGGATGTTTCTCCAACCCTTGGAGTTTTACCACGTAATTGCTTGTTATTTCTTTTGTTCTTAATCATCCTAGTTCTTAAACCATAACAAGTTGCAAATAAATCATTGATTCGGTGACCACCAAAAATCACCGTCAACAATTGTCTAGGGTATGAATGAGGAAGCATCTTCCTTTTCTGTCTTTATTTAAGAGTTCAATTTTAGCTCTTTAGTGGAATGAGCTAAAATTAATGGATCGGACCTAAGTGAATCATTTGTTGATTGTGATTAGGTTATGTCTATTGGAGCTTAAATTTAGATAGCCCGCCAAGATCCCCAATCCACACGGACTTGCATGGATCACTTGATATATTCTACCGGACCAATTTAAGGTCCATCTAGAATTGCAATTTAATATATTAAGAATATAATTTTCACATTATTTATGTAATGGGCTGCTCAATTATATTTATATATTAATGGATGACATGTGAGCTTGTTTCTTTTAGTAAGAGTGGGTCTAGTTCACATGTGGGCTTGTTATTTAAAGTCCTATGGATTTAATGAAATAAGAAAAATAATATTTGGCCCAATATATACTTGTGGGGCGGCAAGGTGCTAAAATAGCATTTAATATTATTTTGTTTTCATTATTTAATTAAATAAGAATTAATTAATTTATTAATTAATTGTTTAATTAAGTAACAAATCTTTTCTAAATAGGAAATATGATTCCTATTGGTATACTATTGGTAGTAGTATAATTAAATAGAAAGACTTGTTTGACAAGGAAATAAATAATTAATTTTATTTATTTAATCAAATAGGAAGTCTTTTTATTTTAGTCAAATAAGGAATAAAAGATTATTGAGTTGGATTAGGGTTTGGAAATCTTAAACAAAATAGGAATTAGGGTGCAAAACATACTCCTTTTTTGTAGGAGGATTTGCGGCAACCCTAATTAATTTTGGGGAAGAATTCGGCCACCCTAGGGTAAAAAGAAGAAGAAATTCGGCCACCTATATAAGACCACATATAGAATTCGGCCACCCCTCTAAGGCTTGTGTGCAGAATCTTCTTCTTCTTCTTCTTCTCAACTCATAGTTAGAAATCTATTATTCTAGTAAAAACAAAAGGAACATAGATTATTCTTTGATTGTATTCTAGTTCCTTATTCATCAATAAGCTTGTGAATACTATATCGATCTAGGTTCACGCGAGTTTCGATCATAAGATTGAGAACTCAAGAGTGACCGGAATAATCTTAGGTTTCTTTAGATTGTTTTTGGGACTAACGAATCAAGAAAAGTTTGTTTAATCCAATCATAGGTTTGCAATTCAAAGAAAGGGAGACCACGCTCCTAGGTGATCCACGTTCGTGCTAGGATTGAAGATCTTGCGGATTACCATCGACGCAAGTCAATCGGATCACGCGACAAGAGGTGTTAATCTTTTGTTTATTTTTATATATCTTTAATTAATCAAAAGGGTTTAAGGTTCATAAAATTGGAAAAATTTTAAAAGCTACTCAAACTATTTTTTTAGTCTCGCTTCCGCTGCGGGTACAATTTTTCCCTACACCACCACCCTGTTGTAGTCTTCTTCCTTCAGCCAAAAGGGTTCAAATCTGAATTGCCTCCCTCTAAACTTCACCCCTTGATCCCATGAGTCATTGTTCAGAAGAATTGGACGGTGATCAGACGAACTGAATCCGAGATGATCCACTTTAACAAACCTGAAATTATCCTGCCAGCTGTCATTGGCCAAGAACCTAGCGAGCCTCTCTTGAATATTATCTTTCCCATCTCTCTTGTTGTTCCAAGTGAACCTCGGCCCGTGATAACCCAAATCGGACAACCCACAATCCTCCAAGGCTTGACTAAACTGGTGCATTCCCACAAAAGATCTCGCCGAACCTCCCACTTTATCCTGAACACTAAGTAACTCATTGAAATCCCCCCCGCAAACCCACGGGAGGTTGTCTACATCTTTCAACCTCCGTAGCAAGTCCCAAGACGACTGCCGATTGCTAGGACTTGGATCACCGTAGAAACCGGTAAAACGCCATCGAAAACCTTTATCTACACACACTCTCGCATCAATATGACCTGTTGAGTACGATAGCACTGACACCTCACAGTTATCCTTCCAAAGCAACAAGAGACCACCGCTCAAACCATCACTGTCCACACAAAAACAGTTGCTATACCCCACCAAATCTCTGCACTTACTTATCTTGGAACCATTTAGCTTAGTCTCCGAAAGGAAGACGATGTCCGAAGAATATTTTTTGAGCAGCCTTGACAAGGCCGCGAACGCCCGGGGATTCCCCAAACCCCTGACGTTCCAAATAAGGCCTATCATTGGTCTCGGCGGGCCTGCTCCACAGGCTCCGCCGATATCGGTAATGCTGGGATGGGGGATATCATCCTCCCCCTTTTTGGTTCTCTGCTCTTCTCTTCCGAAAGCACGAAATTCACTTTCCTTTTACAGTCTTGCCCTTCCACTACCGTTCTGAAGGTTGAAGAATCACACTGCTTTCTCGGATAGATGAGAGAGCTAGGCGACATTTTACTAGGACTTCTACCTTTTTTGAGATTCTTGTTGCTCTTATTTGGGGAAAGGGGAGAACTGCTGCCATTAGAGGATCTCCTGGCTGATTTGCTGGCTATAATCATTTTCTAAATAAGGCTAGACAGTAGGCCTACCGCTTGTTTCTGTTTTGTTTCCCGAGCTGCCCTCTTCCATTTCTCGGAGGATTTGGTTGAGGTTACTGGAGATGGGTTGGGGATTTCTGGTTCCTGCCTCTGCCCTTGGTTTATATCAACTTCTTTCGACAAAATCTCACTCTGTTGAATCTCTTGATTAGAATGGTTTTGGATTGGGCTTGTTAATCTAGCCCCTTCCAACAATGGGCCTTCATCCAACATTATAATGTTCCGGCCCACCTCCGTTGATGAGACTTCCACTATTGGGCCCTGACCATCTATACACATCTCTAAGGCTTCTGAAGGCCCACTCCCTTTTCCAGAGGCTAGGGTTTCCTTTCTCTTCCCCTGAGCCTGAGATTGGGTCACCACCGCCGCCGAAGCTGCTGAATTATCTTTTTGGGATGATCTTGATCCTGATTTTGCACTTGCCGACCCGTCCCCTTCCTTCTCCTGAGAGTATTCGTGGGATTTAGATCTATCTGGTGAACTTGTGTACTGTGACGCACCTCCCCTGGTTCTAAACCTCTCTGAAAATGGGGCCTTCAGCCATGAACCATATCTATTCGAGGGAGCCTCCAATGCAGCTTTTCTTGCCTCCTCATCTTGGCATTCCTTGAGGTTATGCCCTATCCTCCCACAGGCGAAACAGAAGTCCGGCAATCTCTCATACTTCAAGCTCACCCTTGCTACTTCTTCTGCCTTCCCTAACTTCAATTTCAGCCACCGTTTTAGGGGTTTTGAAATATCAATTCTGACCTTCACCCTCATGAACTTGCCCCAGCACTCCCTCGATTCTGAAGGGATTTCCACTGCTTCTCCTATCTGGTCCGCCAGCCATTTCGCTGTTTTACGATTCATGCACATGATTGGAATATCATGAATTTGAATCCAGAAGTCTGCCCTGTCAAACTTTAACTGAGCAATGTTACTTGGCCCTTCTGGTTTTTCCAAAACTATCAGGCTATTGCCGAAATGCCAAGGTCCCCTATACCACACTTTGCTCCTATCCTCCTGATTGATGAAGTAAAACATGAAGATGTTGTCACCAAGTAATTCGACCTCCACACTCCCGAAAGGACTCCAGATCTGCTCTATTAGCCCCTTAAAAGCTTCCCTGTTTACTTTCTTTCCAGCTAAAACCTTCCCTACTAGACACCGATCCACATCTTCCTCTCCGTCGATCTTGACCTCCTCTGCAATTTCGTATATCGTTTCATCCTCCTCTGCGAGGTTTTCACACAACATTGCTAGTTCTCCTTCTTTCATCTTCGAAAAAACACCACCTCACACCCTCTACCCTAGATTTGGGGGACCGATGAGACTATAGATCTAGTTACACTTCCGATCTTCTTCAGCCGGAAGAAGACAATCTACCTTACGGACACCACTACTTTCACACTTTGACTCTTTTGGAAGAGAGAGAGCGGAGAGACAATTCGTATATTAGCTAAACCCCAGTTTTTTTGGGTAGCTTCATTCATGTTGATTGTCTTCTATAATCATTAAAACTTAAGTTGTTATGATCATGAAAATGTCTTCTTATAATTCATTTCAAAACTTTGGGAGCGCAATCTCGGAAAAAGACAAAACAGAGTCAAATTAATTTGTATGGAAAGCAGCCCAAATAAGAAAATGGAAGCAGATAAGGACAACACCAAACAGAACCAACGGCTGGGGCGCCACAATCTGCTAATAAAGTGGTGATTAATTAATCCATGTGGTTGCTTAGCTGTTCCCAAATCAACTTTGACCCGTCTTAGACGTACCTTCCCCAGGAATCAACTTATCCTATTCCACGTCATTACTAACTTCACCCCCACCTGTCCACGCAATTTGGAAATTTCATGTGACTGTGTGATGTGATGTAACATTTGTTGTGGAAATCAGACCCTAACATTATAAAAAATAATCAAGTAGAATCGAGTAATCGACGCGGCGCCAGGCCTTTGTACACATATCTAATACAGTAATCTTTAGTGAATAAACTAAATTATTTTTTTGGCACAAAAGAAGGCAAACCAGCCAAGAAAGCAGAACTATGAACTAGGTACAATTCTAGCAACAGAGCCCTTGGAATCACGAATAAAATAAACTAAATTATTATTAGTAAATCAAACCCTAATTGTACTTTTCTCCTTCCACGTAATATAAATACTACACCCGAATCACTCTTATCACAAACAAATTATCTATTCTTCTCTATCTTCTATTTTTCTAATCTTCACTGTTATATATGGCTTCTCGTGATCTCTCTGTCATCCTCCCCCGTGTCCTCATCGTCTCCAGACGCTGCGTTCGCAAGAACAAATTCGTAGATTTTGTTGGTACGTACACTCACTAATTAACACACCCACTTTTCTAATTCATGGATTAATCATATTTATATATTGATATTGAAATTGTGTATGTGATTTTCATGCATGTGATCATTTTCAGGTGAATATCATCTTGATCTTATAGTGGGTTATGGAGCGGTACCGGTTATCGTGCCTCGGGTTAATGGTGTCCATATGTTATTGGATAGCTTCGAGCCAATTCATGGAGTTCTTCTCTGTGAAGGAGAAGATATCGATCCATCTCTATACGAAGCCGAGACTTCAGGTTTGTCACATGAAGAATTGGAAGAAATCAGGAGACTTCATGCAAGCGACACATCAATCGACAAAGAAAAGGACTCGATCGAGTTGAGTCTAGCGAAACTGTGTCTCGAAAGGAACATACCTTATTTGGGAATTTGTAGAGGGTCACAGGTCCTTAATGTTGCATGTGGGGGCACCCTTTACCAGGACATAGAGAAGGAGCTCTCCAAGAACTGCCCTGAAAATCAGAGAGTGTCACACATTGATTATGACAATTATGACAACCATAGACATGTGGTGAGAGTGGTTGAGAACACTCCTTTGCATGGTTGGTTTAGAGATTCTTTGGAGGAAGAAAAAATGGAGATTTGGGTTAATAGTTATCATCACCAGGGCGTTAAGAGATTGGCACAGCGTTTTGTTCCTATGGCTTTTGCTCCTGATGGTTTGATTGAAGGGTTTTATGATCCGGATGCTTATAATCCTGAAGAGGGCAAGTTTATAATGGGACTCCAATTCCACCCTGAACGAATGAGGCATCCGGATTCGGACGAATTTGATTATCCAGGATGCCCATCTGCTTATCAGGTTAGGCTTGATTTTTATTATTATTATTGAATTGAGCAGTGATAAGTTTATACAGGTCATATATAGTAGTTAAATCCAAGTTTATTGAATTGAATTGAGCAGGAATTCGTTAAAGCAGTGATTGCTTACCAGAAGAAGCTAAACAGTACAACTCATGTACCGAAATCAATAAATATGAACCAAGAAATGGAAAACAAAAGAAAACGTATAGTCAGGAGTTTCTCATTGGCAAGAGATATATACATCACAGGGCGTGAGATGAATCCATCAAAAGAATCTGAACTTCAAGCTGGAGCAGAGTTTCTTGAGGTACTATAAGTCACACAAATCAACATAAAAGAATTAGAATGTTGTTTGTTTTTAATCCTATTTAATGTAGTTATAATTGTTGTTTGCAGTCGAATACGGCATTAAGTTTGCAACAAGAGAAGAGGTTGAAGCAAATGGGTGCAACAGTGAGGAATGGAGGATCATACATAGAGAGATTGAAGTTGAATGAGGAGAGAGAGAAACTAGCAAGAAATGTGATTGGGAAAATGTCGGTGGAGCAGTTGTCAGATGTAATGTCTTTCTACATGATGATGGGCCAGATATGTTCAGAAGTGCTTGAGAGAAAGCTCCAAGCAGGCCTTGTCAACGACAATGCTTCTTAATTACTGCTTGCTTTTGCTGTTGAGTTTGTTGAGGAATTCACAGGGAACTTGTGGGAGAGGGTTCCTTTCTTGTCTTGTGTAAATTACTAAATTGTAATTGCATTTTTTTTTTCATCTTAAGTGTAAGTTTGTGATCAGATATTGTGACAAGGATTTTTCTCAATTGCTACTGCTTTCTTGATCTACAAGGGAATTATATTTTAGTTCCTAACTTTAAAAAAATAAATAAATAATAAAAAAAAAAAACTTGAATGGAATGAATATTTTGCCCACTTATCTATATTTACAAAAGTGATGTTTTTAACTGTACATCAAATATCTTTTTTACACTCTATTTTTTTTTAATTAATACTATTTTAAATTTAATTAAAATTATTAAAGAGGATAAAAAAAAAATCTAAAGATGCTACAAATTAATTTGAGCATAATTTTTTTTGAGTGGTGCTATTGGCACACCCCATACTGATCTATTTATGCCCCACTTTTTTAATTATTTAGTATTATTTTTTTTCTTTTATCAAAATTACTAAAAGATACATACAATTTAAGGAAAAAAAATTCTATAAAATAAATCTAATAAAACCCCACATTCCTTAAAAAAAAAAAAAAAAAAAGTTCTTTTAATCATTTTCTTGAAATATATTTTTTTTTTCATAACTCTTAAACCCTAAAAATACTTGTATTGGATCCTATTTAAACAATTAATCAAACACTTGGGGTGCATTTCAAATGCGATATTGATTATTATTTAATCTTATTACTCTTTTAAAATCTAAAAGTGAAATGATGATAACCAAACAAATATTTACTTTTTTTTTTCTTTTTTCTTTTTTTTAATGTTTGTGTTTGTGTGTGTTTTATCTTAAAGAGCTAGTCGGTGCTTCATGCTTGGTTCAATTTGACAGTA
Organism: Acer campestre; assembly: GCA_954870605.1. Lineage (NCBI taxonomy): Eukaryota > Viridiplantae > Streptophyta > Magnoliopsida > Sapindales > Sapindaceae > Acer > Acer campestre. Next base: position 22,870,743 of record OX940799.1, on the reverse strand, counting down.
ATCAGTACAAATTTTCATTCATGCTCATCATCTCATATTCTCATGCATGGTGAATCTATGGACGAATCTTTATTCCCTTAATTTCATGCCAATGCTTTCATATTTTTACCACACTAGTCTGTCCTCTTTTTAATGACTTCCAATTCATATGTTGGTCATCTGTTAAAAAATTGAATTAACGCACCTTTTTTTTTTCTTTTTCCAGGTGCGTTGGGACTTGGGTTTCAATGATAAAAGTTGCACAAAAAAATAAAACATTTAAAAAAATAAAATAAGAAAGGTCATTGCTCTGTTCTTTGCTTTTTTTGGGTTGTTTGCTTGTTCTTTCTCTTGTGACTTTTTGGCATTTTCTATAAAGTTTGATGTTCAAAAAACACTAAAAAAATAAATAATAAGAAAAAAAAAATCCGTTCATGTAAAGTAAGAGAAAAACGAAACCAGAGATAAAAGAGATCTGAGATATATAGAGATATTAGAGATGGAGTTTATTAAGTTTAAAAAATAAGTAAAATGGTAGTTTTGGAAATAAATAAAATAAATTAATAAAAATATTTAACTTTATTTAATTAAATCAAAATTTAAACAAATGGGGAATAAATAGATTAGTATGGGGTGTGCCGATAGCACCACTCTTTTTTTTTTCCAATATAAGATTATTTCTCAACTTTTTCCCATGTATGACGTCATCTACCCTTTATCAGTACAAGTGAGATAGAATTTTAATTTAGAGCATAATACTAACAACAACAATTAAAAAGCATCTAACCTCATAATTATATATTTACAGTCTATATTTACAAGTCCTTCTTGACTTCTTGGGTTGGGCTTGTGAAGTGAGAAGAGGTGCCTTACCGCAATGGCACTAAATGCAAGTACCATTTTGTTAGTATTTGGTGCTCTGATACCACTGCTGGCATGCGTTGACATCCAACACAATAAATGCAAGACTTTATAGAGAAAGGATTTAGAAACAAGGAACTTGTTATCTCCTTTTCTATTACTCTGTTATTTGATCGAGTATCCTATTTTACAATTTGTGTTTTTTACACAATACAATTTTACAATGGTGTAGCCTATTTATAGGCTCCCTATGTCGGTGGTTTACAATATCAGGGAGTTTTAAGTTTCTAGAGTCTTATCTATAATTCTATAAAATTATTTTAATTAATTCTAGTTAATTCCCTAACTCTAAGTAAGAAAAGACTTGATGAAACCAAAGCATCTGGAACTTTTGGTTGGCTTTTCTTCTAGAATGTGCAACACCTATTTCATCACTCCTCATTGATGCACGTTCTAGTGACTCCCACCAAACTCCGAAGTAGTTCGAATCTTGCTTTCAACAATGCCTTAGTAAAAATGTCTGCTAATTGTTCTTCAGTTTTGCAATACTCAAGCCCAATTTCTTTGATCGCTTCAGCTTCTCTTAGGAAGTGATACTTGATTGTAATGTATTTTGTTCGACTATGGAAGACGGGATTTTTGGCCATTGCAATTGTGGATTTGCTATCGCAAAGGATCTTTGTAGCTTGATTATATTTTTCTCTCATGTCTTAAAATATTCGTCTCAACCATATAACTTGACTAGCTGTTGTACCCGCTGCGACTTATTCAGCTTCTGCTGATGATTATGCTACACTATCTTGCTTATTGGATGACCATGAGAATATTCCTAAGCCCAAGCAAAAAGTGTATCCTGAAGTACTCTTCATGTCATCCATTGATCCTGCCCAATCACTATTGGTGTAGCCAATCAATGTAGACTTATCAGTAGGTTTGAACCAAATGCCATAGTCTTTTATGCCTTGCAAATATCTGAGTATCCGTTTTGCTGCCCCGTAGAGTCGGATTCTGCATAAATCTTGAAAGTAGACTTGTAGTGTACATAATATCTGGTCTTATGCCAATCAGATACAACAGGCTTCCAATAAGACTTCTGTAAATTGACCCATCTGCCTTGTTTGACCCATCTTCCTTCCTGAATTTCTCATTAGTAACGAGAAGAGTTGCTACCGGCTTGCATTCACTCATCTTGAATTTCTTGAGTAGACTATCTATAAATTTTAGAGAGAAGAATGAATTAATTTTATTGGAGAAAATATAAACCTATTTATACAAGAGAAAAGAGTAGTAACTAATAATTACAGCAAACCTAGGAAACATACTAGAGTATGTAATAAACTAATAATTACTACAGTAGACCTAGGAAACAACACAGTAAAGTAAGTAATAACTACAACAATAGGTACAGCTGTAGGTAATTAAAGCTCTATCATTTCTACACTACCCCTCAAGCTGGTTCAAATATGTCTTCCAATCCTAGCTTACATATAAGTTTGTCAAATTGAACTAGATCTTTCATAAGCTTTTTCAACCACACAGTTCACAAATTCCATGAGCAATAGCCCTAAACTCAGCTTCTACACTACTCCTTGCCACCATTGTCTGTTTTTTACTCCTCCAAGTCATTAGGTTACCACCAACATACGTACAATACCCTGAAGTTGATCTTCTATCCATCACACTTCCTACCCAGTTAGCATCTGTGAATACTTCAATTATGAGAAGTCCATGATTCTCAAACAACATACCTCTTCCAGGCTTCCCTTTTAGGTACTTAAGAATTTTGTAAACTGCCTCAAAATATTCTTCTCTAGGTGAGTGCATGAACTGACTCACTACACTTACTGCAAATGCAATGTTTAGTCTAGTATGTGAGAGGTAAATAAGTCTCCCAACTAGTCTTTGAAACTGCTCTTTATATACAACCCTATCTGAGTTAGCTGCCTCTAACTTCAAATTAGCTTCCATAATTATTTCAACAGGTTTGCACCCAAGAAGACATGTTTCCCTAAGTAAGTCAAGTATATACTTCCTTTGAGAAACAAAAATGCCTTTCTTGGACCTTGCGAATTCCATTCCTAGAAAGTACTTCAATGCTCCAAGGTCTTTTATATTAAATTCCTTTGCAAGAAACAACTTCAACTCTTCTAGTTCTTTCATATCATTCCCAGTCAAGATCATATCATCCACATACACAATAAGAATAACAATCTTACCATTATTAGAATGCTTAACAAACAATGTGGGGTCAGCTTGACTTTGATGATATCTACGGCCTTTAACAGCTTCAGTAAGTTGATCAAACCATGCTCTAGGTGATTGTTTCAAACCATAGAGTGACTTCCTCAGCTTGCAAACTTTTTCTCACCTGAGAGACTCTCCAAAACCTAAAGGCAATTCCATAGATATATATCCTTTTCTATTTCTCCATTGAGAAATGCATTTTTTTTTTTTTTTTTTTTTATTTTTTTTTTACGTTTAAATGTTGTAAAGGCCACTCTAAGTTAGCAGCAAGAGACAATAATACTCTAATGGAATTTACCTTCACAACCGGATCAAAAGTTTCTTGGTAGTCCATTCCATAGGTTTGTGTGAAACCTTTAGCCACAAGCTTTGCCTTGAACCTTTCAATATTCCTATCAGCTTTGTATTTGACAGTGTAAGTTCCTCAAGTTTGATTGGCTTGTTTCGGTGACAAACCACATATGGGGCTTGATGTAAGGGTAGTTTAGGCTTTTGATTGTTGGTGCTTTACACAATAAAGACCCTTTCAAGACCTCAAGAGAAGAAGCACACCAAAGATAAATCCTTGTGCTTACTTGCTTTGAAGAGATCTAGTTGCACACACACACAACTCATGCATATCCATACTTCTTGTATAATGTGTGTTTTATATGTGTGCATTCATGTTCTTGAATACCTCTTCATGCATATTTAATTTATTGCATCTTGTTCATGATAATGCCATGACATGTTAGGCATTAGGATGCATTCACTTCACATTTGCTCATCTTTGATAGTTTATCTTGTGTAGTTTGTGTTTCATGTAATTCGTTTCCCGAAGATTGTTCGGAAACGTCTGCTCTTGCACATTGGTGTGCATGGTTTAGCGCGATGATCGCCTTTGGATAATACCCTTAGCTTCTTCTTTAGTTTCACCACATTTGGTAAAACGGAACAGGCCACCGAATGGAACCGCCGTTTGATTCCAGAAGTCACTGGAGTGATTCTGCGGTTATGATCGTCGGCCACGACAACCATTCTAAACTACTGTTTAGACCTGATTGATTTTATCTCTCGGGTTTGATTCTGCGGTTGTGATCGGCAGTTATGAAATCACCGTTGTTTCCCTATTCTCTCGGGTTCAATTCGGCTGTTGTGATCAGCGGCCTAGTCGTCGATTGAAGCCACCGATCTGTGCGTTTCAGGAGAAAACTTTTCAAAACGACGTAGCTTCATTTTGACACCCTATATATATATGCATTTATGTTATTATGTCGTTCTTAAGAGTCCAAAATCATATTTTTCACTTAGGATATTTTTCAAGTGAGAAAAATTTATAAAGAACTCTCCTTTAATCACTCAAATTATTTCCCTTGTGCATCAAAGTTCATCTTGCATCATCTATGACCATATTGGATGCATTCATACATGGGTTTCTACAACACATCTTGCTTGGTAAGGTTTTCACTAATTTCATCTAATCTTAGTGTTTTACTTATCAAGTCTTCTCTTTTATTACTTGTATGATCTTAGAACATATTCTAAATACAAGATAGAGATTTATGTGTAGTCTTGATTGAGTGATGTATTGTGATAGCTATACCTAGGATTGTTTAATCTAAGTTAGCTAAGCTTTATGTCATGTCATATAGCATTTGATATCTAAAATTGATTTAATTGACATCTTATAATCCTAGATAAGCATTTAGTGTAGCCTAGCATTACTTGCATATTTGGATATCCTTGCATATTCACATAGGTTGTATAATCTCTTCATTGAGAAGTAAGACTTGTGGCTAAGGTTGCTTAGGTCGCAAGCAAATTGGACTAGGTTCACCTTTAAAGGTCTGTAGGTAGTAGTGGTGGGTTATAGGCCAAGAATGATTGATGTCAACCTAGGATGTAAACACCATTACAATTAGTGGACTCGAGGTTCGTGTGTGGCGCACATAACAGCCCGTGGTTTTTTCCTTGTTGAAGGTTTCCACGTAAAAATCAAGCGTCTTTTAATTCCCGCACTATTATGTTTGATTTATTGTTTTGACTAGATTAAGACATTTTCGTAAATATTGACTAATTGTGAAAATTGATAATAACCGTTTAAAATATATTCACCCACACACCCCCCCCCCCCCCCCTCTCCTCTCCCTCCTCCCCCCTCCTTCTAGATAATATTTAGAACACATCGTTATTTGTTGCAGACAGTAAATACCCACTTGCAGCTAGTGTTGCAGAAAGCCCTAGGCGTTAGTCCGGTAGCGACCTCTCACCTAGCGCCTAGCTTGCCTAGTCTGGGACTAGGTGGCTAGCCAGATGTCGACCAGGCGGTAAACCACCTAGTTGGGGCGGCGAACCACCTTCTAGGGACTAGACGGTGCCTAGTCTGCCTTAGTTGGGGACTTTTGCAATACTTAATGCAGCCCACTGTTTTATTCCCATTAGGCAGCCTAACGATATCCCAAGTTTTGTTCTTTTTAAGAGCATTCATCTCTTCCAAAACTGCAGCTTTCCACTCAGGTTGACTCATGGCTTCCTGTATATTCCTAAGAATTGAAATAGTGGACAGATTAGTGGTAAAAGCTCTATAACTCGAAGATAACCAAATGGTAGGAAACATATTTAGCAATGGGATGCATAGTACAAACACGAGTATTTTTTCTAAAAGCAATAGGAATATCAAGATCAAAAGGAAGCCTAATGATATCCCAAGTTTTTTCTTTGCCGATATCATTCTAATGGACCCTCTTGCCATCAGATCCTTGATTGCTTTACGTGCAAGTGAGCCATTAATTCTCAATCTGTCGGACAAGATTGAAGGAGTGATAAGCTTGAACTTGGGAGCTTCAGTAAGAAGCTTGACATAAGTCCCTTGATCAAACAAAACCATGTTGTTCACCTTCTCCTTTTGTTTTCCTTTGCTCCATTTCTTCTTCTTCTTCTTCTTCTTTGGTGCCTCTTTTTTGCCTTTGCTAAGAGGCTTATCAAGAACATTAGTGACCACTCTCCAGCTATGCGTAGGTCACCAATGTCTCGTCTTCCAACTAATTCACACCTCAAACATCCCTCGATCACTCGTCAATTTCCTTTTGAATCATAATTACACTTTCATGGGTGTTGGGATCAACAAGGACATTGAGAAGCTTGAAGAGGATTACAGATTTGGTGGTGGTGATGATGATCAGTGGAGATTTGATGATTTTTTTTCTTCTGGGTTTTGGGTTTTGGTTTAAGAAGCTTGAAAGGGGTTACATATCTGGTTGTGGTGATGATGTTGATTAGTGGAGATTTGTTGATTTTTTTTTTTTTTCTAGGTTTTCATTTTTATGATTTTTTCTGTTGATTTTCGGTTTTGATGTGGTTTTTTAGTATGATTTTTTTTTCTGGGGTTTTATTTTTTCTGAGATGATGATGGAAGAAGATGATGATGATTGATGAGTAGGAGTGGTGATGTATTCTTTTGGGGGATGGCTACTATGCAGGCCCTGCAAGATGCAGGGATGAATAGTGCCATTCTTGGCCGGTTTGCAACCGGTTGTCCAATGTTCAATTAGTTTTTTTTTTTTTTTTTTTTTTTTTTTTTTTTTCAGCTTCAAAACAAAAAAAATTAGTTTTTTTTTTTAATATGTTCAAAATTCTTAATATATAAAATTATAAAATTTATAAAATAAAAATAAAACTTAAAAAAATAAATTCAACAATAAAAACTTATATTTAATTAAGATAAATTAATTAATTATATTTTTCATTAAATTTTTAAAATTTTGACTTGTAACTGTTTTCACGGCTATGGTAACTACATTTACGTCTTTGGTAACTACGTTTATGGTTTCTTCAAATTTGTTTGTAATTACGTTTACGGCTATGGTAACTAAGTTTACGGCTTTGGTAACTATGATAACGATTTCTTCAAAATTTTACTTGTAACTATGTTTACGGCTATGGTAACTAGGTTTATGGTTTCTTCAAATTTTGCTTGTAACTACGTTTACGGGTATGGTAACTAAGTTTATGGCTTTGGTAACTACGTTTACGGTTTCTTTAAATTTTGCTTGTAACTACGTTTACGACTTTGGTACCACGTTTACAAGCCGTAAACGTAGTTACCATAGTGATAAACATAGTTACAAACAAAATTTGAGGAAATCGTCAACGTAGTTACGGAAGCCGTAAACATAGTAACGAAAGCCATAAACGTAGTTACCATAGTCGTAAACGCAGTAACAAGTAAAATTTGAGGAAACCGTAAATGTAGTTACCAAAGCAGTAAACGTAGTTACCATAGCCGTAAACGTAGTTACAAACAAAATTTTAGGAAACCGTAAACGTAGTTACCAAAGTCGTAAATATAGTTACCATACCCGTAAACTTAGTTACAAGCAAAATTTGAAGAAACCGTAAACGTAGTTACTAATGACGTAAACATAGTTACCATAGCTATAAACGTAGTTATAAGTAAAATTTAAGAAAACTGTAAACGTAGTTACCAAAGCCATAAACATAGTTACCAAAGCCGTAAATGTAGTTACCATACCCGTAAACGTAGTTACCATACCCGTAAACGTAGTTACAAGTAAAATTTGAAGAAACCGTAAACGTAGTTACCAAAGCCGTAAACGTAGTTACCATACCCGTAAACGTAGTTACAAGCAAAATTTGAAGAAAACATAAACGTAGTTACCAAAGCCGTAAATGTAGTTACCAAAGTCGTAGACGTAGTTACAAACAAAATTTGAGGAAATCATAAACGTAGTTACCAAAGCCGTAAACGTAGTTACAATAACCGTAAACGTAGTTACAAGTAAAATTTTAAGAAACCGTAAACGTAGTTACAAACAAAATTTGAGGAAACCATAAACGTAATTACCAAAGCCGTAAATGTAGTTACCATAAACGTAAATGTAGTTACCATAGACGTAAACATAGTTACAAGCAAAATTTGAGGAAATCGTAAACGTAGTTACCAAAGCCGTAAACGTAGTTACCATAGCCGTAAATATAGCTACAAGCAAAATTTGAAGAAATTGTAAATGTAGTTACCAAATCCGTAAACGTAGTTACCATACCCGTAAACGTAGTTACAAGAAAAATTTGAAGAAATCGTAAACGTAGTTACCAAAGCCATAAACGTAGTTAACATAGCCGTAAACGTAGTTACCATAGCTGTAAACGTAGTTACAAGCGAAATTTGAAGAAACCGTAAACATAGTTACTAAAGTCGTAAACATAGTTACCATACCCGTAAACGTAGTTACAAGCAAAATTTAAAGAAACCATAAACATAGTTACCAAAGCCGTAAACGTAGTTACCAAAGCTGTAAACGTAGTTACAAGTAAAATTTGAAGAAACCATAAATGTAGCTACCAAGGCTGTAAACTTAGTTACCATAGCTGTAAACGTAGTTACAAGTAAAATTTGAAGAAACCGTAAATGTAGTTACCAAAGCCGTAAACGTAGTTACCATACCCGTAAACGTTACAATCAAAAATTTTAAGAAACCGTAAACTTAGTTACCAAAACCGTAAACGTAGTTACAAGTAAAATTTTAAAATTATGTGAAAAACATAATTATTTAATTCATCTTAGTTAAATATAATTATTTAACTTTGTAATATAATTTTTTATTATTTAACTTATTTTTTTTAAGTTTTATTTAAATTTTATAATTATTAAATTTCTAATTTATTTTTTTTAGAAATAGGGAATAGCCGGTTGCAAACCGACTGCTCTATTAAATTGTTTGTTTTTGCTGCCACTTGGCAGCCATACAATGGTGGATTGGTCACTATTCACCCCCGTATCATGTGGGCCTGTATCAAAGTCGAACCTTTTTTTTTTTGTTCTGTTTTATTTATTTATTTTATATTTATTTGTTTTTTGTAATCTATCATATATATATATATATATAGTAGAGTCCCTATAAATTAATATCCTTTCTAAATTAATAAAAAATCTTGGTCCCTACTCGGGTCAATGTAAAAAATTAATAAATCTCTCTATCGTAATAATTAATATTTTTTTTCTTTTTAAACCTGGTGTAAAATTTCGGTCCCGATTGTCGTATAAATTAATAATTGTATCAAAGTAAAAAATATATTACAACTTATTCAAGAACTAAGAAAGTATTTCAAGATAATAGTTTGCACTAGACCATTATGTTTGATATTTTTGACTTCATCATTCATCTTTTGAATTGTACTCAATAAGTTATTGTGATCACCTCTTGTTGTAGTCAAAAGGTTTCAATTAAATTTAGCATTTGAATAGTCTTACTTGTAGAGATTTTAGGTACCTCATAACTATTGTCGTCATCATCATCTATCTCAACCACACCATCATTATTTTGTCTTGTGATAGCATTGATGATATCCCATTCAGTTGGAGTGTAACACATTTCTTCAAATTTAATGGCAGATAATGCATTGTGATGTTTATGAGTTAGATGTAATTAGGTAACTTTGTAAGTGGTACATGTGATGTGCAATTGTGAGAAAAAGCAAAACCTTTCAATTGCCATAGATAGTGCAATTGTGATGAGGAATCCTAAAAAAAGGAACTTTCCCCATAAAAGAAAACCGACTAAACAAGAAATCCCAAAAAACAACCTTTTCTAAATAAAAATCGACTTGACAAAATAATACTTTACAATGTAAAACTCTTTAAATTAATAACCTCTCTAAATTAATACTCAATGATGGGTCCCAATAATATTAATTTAGAAGGGTTTTACTGTACATAAATATATATTATTAAATCTGTTTTTAATTTTTAGTTTTTTAATTTTTAATTAAGGGTAAAATGGTCTTTTCAATGGGATCAGCACACATCAGGGGCATTAAGGTCATTTTTCCTTCTGACATGACAGAATTTGTCATTTTGACGGATTCTGTCATAGAAGGACTAAAATTTACAAATTTAAAAAATCATAGACTAAACGCAGATTAAGACAAACTAAGGGGACTAAGACAATTCTCCCTATATTCTAAGAAGGAAAAAATAGGTGAAAATGAAAAGGTAACAGATCAAGAGTAGTTGGAGTCAAGACCGTAAAAAAAGGTCCACCAATCCACCGTATGAATCCTAGGACTAGCTATATACATAATACTATTGTGCTTTCAAGATGATTAATTTACGCAATTGATTGATCCATTTTCCAAACTCCAAAGAATGAGTCAAAGAGGGAAACTGCACCGCACTTGGAACCTTGCAATACTCATGATGACTTTTAAGTTGAAAAATACTCATGAGGCCTTTCTTCGTCAGTCTTTCAATATCCACATCAATTCACCCATTGTTTTCTACCTATACTCTAATTTATTCGAGATATTTTAGTACCATACAAACTAGATATTTCAATATATATATAAGTTATAAAATAATTTAGCTGTGTAACATTAAGAGTACTTCTTTTTTTTAGAAATGATTAATAGAAAATTTTATAAAAATCATCATATAATTAGTTTAAATTATTTTTATGTCATAAATTATTTAGAGCATATTTTAAGGGAGTTTTGGAATTAAACGTAGAATCAGAATTACCTGGTAGTTAATGCCTTATAATAGATATCAAAATTCAAAAGATTGAAATGGTAGAGCACTGTTACTTTTGCAACAAATGTCAATTGTCAAGCATGGAAATAAAGGAAACACGTTAAAAATAAGTCTTGACGTCAACTAAACGGCCATAAAGATTCAAAGTCTTTTGTATCATCTTCCTCGAATTTTACTTTGATGTTAACACTTTAATCAATCTATAATTTCCCAACACCACTAAACCCACTTAACTCACAACTCATTTTCCCCCTCTACTCTGGTTTCACCGGAAATGAATTCCCATCTCTTCTCTTCTTCTCCTTTTCTTTCTCTTGTATGTTTCTTACTTGTCGTTTTTGCCAAGATTCAGTCATCTTCAAGCAGTCCTAATTACTTAAGTGAATCCTGTAATATTCAATTCGAATGCGGGAACTTGAAAGCCGGTTATCCTTTCTGGGGAGAATCTCCCCAGGGAACGCGACCGTGGGGTTGTGGTCATCCTGACTTGAAGCTCAGTTGCGAAGGTGATGTACCTACCATGAAGATCAACCAAGTCAAATACAAGGTTTTAGATATCAAATGGAAAGAAGAAACTCTGAGGATTGCAAGAATGGACTACTTGGAGCCGAAGGGAATCTGCTCATCACCTGAATTTCTAAACACCACCGTCAACTCTGAGCTTTTCGATTATTCAGATAGGTATGAGAATGTTACATTCCTATATGACTGCCAACCATCTCCAGCAGCAGCTCTTCCTCTACTTTGCAGTGATGTCGAACATAAGAATTTCATAAAAAGAGGAGCTCATGGTCCTGGGATGTGTGCTGCCAGTGTCTTTTTTCCTGTTCCTAAGAATTTTGATGATCCTTTGTTATGGAGAGATGTCTTGGACAAAGGATTTGAGTTGAAATGGAAGCTTGGAACTTGTACCTGGGACCATATTAACAATAAAAAAATCTGCTTCTGCCCAAATCAACAACACGGTTTGTACCATGCATGTCCAGGTACGCAAACCTCTAATTTATTTTTATAAGCACAACTAATTACTATACATAATGAATCAGCTTTTAATTTACGATCTAAAGATTTAATTGGTTGCTGTTAAGACCTTAAAACTCGTTTCGTAGATTTAGAAGTCAACCTTCTTGGTTTCGTTGAACAATATTTCAGTGACACTCATTAAATAAACGAGTGATTAAGAGTGACAGGATTAGGCTACAACGTGATTTGTGGTGTCCACTGTTGTACAAATTAACTCAAGTTTTTTTTAATTTAAAAATATTAACATATAAAATAAAAAAAATTGTCGATTCGAAATTGAGACAATGAATGATTAGAAAAAAAATAATACTTGAATTCAGATTTTACTTCATTCCATACGGGAATTTTTAACTTTAGTAGAAATAGGCAATCTGGACACCATGTACGGTTCTCTTCCAACCGCCGGACCCAACCTCCGACTAAGCTGTTTCTAGGGTGGGCACTGGGCAGGCACTGGGCAGGCACTGAGTTTTCTACTATAAACTGTTTTTTATTTTTAGAAAGTGGGTAGCTAATTAACACCCGAAGAAATTCCAAGGGAAACATTTCTTTCTTTGGAAGCTTGAAGCTTGAAAATTCCACCGATTAAACTTGCGATTGTTCAGATCCCTTGTTATATATATAATGAGACAACCTTTGGAATTTACTCCATTTTCATCACATCTTTCTCTGTAAATTTGAAACCATTATTCTTATTCGTATCATTTTACCTCTTCCTCATCCCTTTAGTTCTAAAAATATAATGCAGCAGCCTGCTCTTCAACCACTCCCTTTTTGTACAGATTTTGTGTCTTAATAATATTTCCCTCAATGCCTTTTCTTTCTTTTAGAGTAGTTTGGCAATATGCTAGGAAGCACGGATACTTCATTTGGTGGAGGTAACTCGTATCGAACTCGTATCCAGTTCCGATACTTCCCGGATACTTCAGGATACGTATCCGATACACCAAATGGCGTATCCGTTGACTTTTTCACAAGTTTGACTGGAGGATACTTAGAGGATACTTGAGGGATACTTGGAGGATACTTGGAAGATACTTCGAGGATACTTGGGGGATACTTCGAAGATACGTTTGGGGCAATATTATAATTATTTTAGTATAAAACGGGGTTAAATTATAATTTCAAAATTTTAGGGGTTAAAATGAAACTGTAAAGAAATTTTGGCTTAAATTCCATTGACATGGAGAATAACATGATACTTAAGATTACAAACCTTTCACTTGATGAACCAGAGTTAGTTGCTGAATTATTTAGATCCTTTAACAACATGAATAATGATAATGAAGTTAATTAGGAATTTAGTAACTATTTTATGAGTTTATTTTATGTATTATTTGGATTTTGTAATATACTATAACTTATGTGATGTATGTTTTATTTGGATTTTCAATTTTGTAATATGTTACGACTTAATTTGGATATTGTAATATGTTAAATTGTTATAGCTTAGGTTGTTATGTGACATGTTTTATTTGGATGATTGGATATGAATATGTTTTGATTTTTAAATGAATTATCAAATATCTTTTTATATATTCTTATTTTAAAAAAAAATAAATATATATTATTTTAATTGACGTATCCTGCCGTATCCGTATCCTAGTTTTTAGAGATTTACCGTATCCCCGTATCGTGCCGTATCCGTATCCCGTATCCGTATCCGTATCCGTGCTTCCTTGGCAATATGTCAATAACTCTAATTTAGTAATTTGTCAATTTAGATCAATTTTAATAGATAAGAGTCATTCTTTTAATATATATATATTTGACTTATTCAACAAATCAATATAGCATATTTTAGGGTATATTCAGCTTAGCTGTAAAAGTAGGTCCCCACCCCACACTAAACGAATCAAATGATCTCATTCAAGTGATGTGTAGGAGTAGGACCTTTGTTTGAGCTTTCTTTTGCTTCCAAGATCACTTATTTAACACGCAATTTATTCAAAGAACAAGTCAATGAGGACACTTCAACTCATCTAGCTAAGACCGTGACTTGAAACAATAACATATAGTCATATACGCGTTTCTTTAGGACAGCTTTTTTTGTTTTCTTAAAATGATTTTCATAAATCAATTTTATTTTCCTGCTAATAAGCAATCAAAATTCCTTAATTAGACCTTCTCAAATCGTAAACACTCCAAAAGGCAAAAGACTCAAAAGGTAAATTTTTCCTTCTACAACTTCCAAAACCAAATATTCCCAAATTAAAACAACAAAATGCAAACCAACAAACAAACATATAAAAATGGAATCACGTGAAAAAGGGGTTTTGAGGTCAACTAAACAGCCAAAATATTTTTTAATCCTCTTTGTACCTTCCTAGAATTTTCTTCATAGAATTGTGATGTTAACACTTGAATATTCAATCTATAATTTTCTAGCACAACTATTATAAACTCATCACGAGTTCACTCCAATCATTCGCCTCTTGTACTCTTGTTTCTCCGAAAATGAATTCCAATCTTTTCTTTTTATCATCTTTTCGTTCTCTTCTATGTTTCCAACTGGTCATTCTTGCCAAGATCCAGTCATCTTTAGTCAATGATGATGATGATCGCGTCATGTCCCAATCTTGTGATGTTCTGTTCCATTGCGGGAACATCACAGCTGGTTATCCTTTCTGGGGAGAACCTTGACCGCAGCATTGTGCTGCTCATCAAGAGTTGAAGCTCAATTGCAATGACGATGATGATCTAACTACCATGGAGATCAATGGTGTATATTATTGGGTTTTAGATATCAACCTGAATGCTCGAACTCTCAGGATTGCACGAAAGGACTACCGGAACGGAATCTGCTCACCTGAATTTCCTAGAACTACCATCAATCCTGAAATATTCGATTATTCATATGGGTATGAGAATATGACATTCCTATATGATTGTCCAAAACCAACTCCAGGTCTTGTTGTACACTTCAATTGCCCAAGTAGTAACAGTGTCAAATACAAGGATTGGTCCATACTAGCAGGAGCTAATGGTCTTGGACCATGTAATGCTAGTGTCGTTGTTCCTTTCCCTAGGAAATTAAATTGGAAAACCAAGGATAATCCGTCGGATATGGGAAAATTCCAGGGTTTGGGTTGAAATGGAAGTTTGGAGGCCTACCATGCGTGGATTGCACCAAGCATGAGGGAAGTTGTGGTCCTGATCACTCTGGTTCAAATGGCACAATTGGGGTATGTCCTCCGTCGTCTTCCCTCCCTGACCAAGCCCCAAAAGAGTCCCCCTCATTAGTCCTCCACGACCAAGCCCCAACAGGGTCTCCAGATTCAACAGGTACACAACCCCAATTAGATTGATTAATTCTTAAGTATGTCCGGACGTATATGGTATATACGTCCATGTGACTGCTTCAAAAAAAAAAAAAAAAAAAAAAAAAAAAAAAAAAATCATACCATGCAACATGGATCATCATAAGTGATCGATTATATTAGACGTGAACGTCCAAACTTATTGAAACATTTTTCCCTTGATTAGTATGGCAATTGAATTTACTAACATTCGAACCTTTTCCCTTTAAAACAAATTGGCTAAAGTCAATTCTTTAACTATCAACCATTAAATTTATCTACTTCTCTTCGATCAACACTACATCACATGTCTCGTTCAGATGTTAGTTCTAAATTACAATATAGTATACTAAGAATACGTTTGGGAGAACTTCTTAAGTAGATCTTTTAGAAGTAGATCTTTTAAATAAAAGTCGTTGGTCGTTTGGTTGCCAATTAAAAAAGAGCTTTTTTAATGATAGAATTACCAAAATACTCTAGCAAATATTAAATTATAGAGCTATATTGGAGATTTTAGTGTTATTAAAAAAACTCTAAAAAATCTACTTGGAAAAGCTTTATATTTAGGCTTCTCTAAGTAGATGTTAAACAGATTTTTAATCATCTAAAAGCTCTACTAAGTGACAACCAAATGATACAAAATTAAAAAAGCTCTTTTAGCCATAGACAAGCTCTCTCAAACGGACACTAAATAATGCTTACTGGTCTTTAGGTAAATAAGTCCGCAGGCCAATATCGCACTATTCTAGCATTAGACTGATTTAAGTGATTTTACATTATATATCGAATGGTTAAACTTGACAGGGTCTATGCTAATGCAAAATTAGTATTCATACAAAAGTAATTAGATGTGAATATCATTCTTTGTATTTTAATTCTTTTATAATATTTAAGTTGATCTTATTAGATAGTGGATCTTTTGTTGGTACATTTTTAGCGGGATACCCATTCACTTTGTTAAACAATTTTTTTAATATTAGGTTGGTAGTAGGCACTACTTCAATGAAATAATTAACTAATTAATCTTCATTTCTTGCCGTTATAAGTGGATGGCAGTATGGCACTATTAGGGGTGGGCACGGTTCGGTTCGGTTCGGTTTTGGGCAAAACCGAATTGAACCGAAAATATTTCGGTTCACCCAAAATTGAACCGGTTTGAACCGAATAAGAAATGGTAATCGAACTGAACCGAATTGATTTTAATCGGTTCGGTTCGGTTCGGTTCGGTTCATTTCGGTTTTTGGCCTAATGGGCCTTATTGGTTTGATGAGTTTAATTAGTCTTTTTTTATGTTTTTAAATTTGATGGGCTATTGGATTCTAGTTTTAGGCCAAAGTTTGATAAATTTTAATAGCCCAAGCCCAAAAAAACCCAAATCAAACCTAGCTAATAATATTTAATTTATAATTTATTTAAAAAAATCACAAATTGAATAGACAGTAAATTCAATTTTCGGCGGCTAAGAGAGAGAAGTAAAGAACATTAGAAAAGTTTAGGGTTTTTTTTTTTTTTTTACTTATATAGGCGGTTTATTCGGTTCAAACCGGTTTTGAAAAACCAAAACCGGTTTAAACCGAAAACTTTTCGGTTTTTGATTTTTTAAACCGGTTTAAACCGAATTAATCCTTTGAACCGAACCTAACACCCTTTTTTCGGTTTGGTTCGGTTCGATTCGGTTCGGTTCCGAACTTTGTGCCCACCCCTAGGCACTATAAAAACATTAACACACTATTAGTTTATGAGAAAATTGCACCAACTTATCCTGAATTTTTATGTAATTACAAGAAATCTCAATTTTTTTTTTTTAGAATTGCATAGACCTTCCTACCATTAGTTGACTTTTGTTAAAAGCATATTGAAGAGTTCATTTTTGCTCACCCCTTCCTATATCCTATCGAGTGTCCAAAAGTTAACTCAAGATTAACAAGAAAATAATCATAAGGGTAAACATGTAAATTGAAATAAAAAATTAAATATAAATTTTTTTAATAAATATTACAATAAAAAAATCATATTTAATAATTAAAAAAAAAAAGTAATCTAAACTCAAAGAACCCTAATCCCATCTTCATCTTCTTTAACATCCAAACCCTAACAGTCACACTCACACATCATCTCTATTCTCAAAACCATAAATCAACAACCACACCAGCACAATCATCTCTAGGAATCAACACTCACACCATTATCTAAAAAAATTGGAAAAAAAAAAAAAATGTCTTCTCCAAAAAACAAAACTCAAAACGAAACAATAAAAGATTTGAAATTGGATTCATCATCAACACCCATATCATTTGTTCATCACCAATAACACCCACCAGAAATCAAACCCACTCCAACTCCCACACCCACATGACCGCCGCAACATCTTCTCTCAATCTTCCCTCTCTTCCTCCTTCTATCTCTTTCTTTCCATCTCGCTCTCTCTCCCTGCACAATGGGTTGAACTCGATTATCTAGTTCAAACCCAGATTTGGTTCGATTCCAGTTATGGGTATAACCCAACTGTATGCAAGAGCGTGAAAGGGATGTTGCTTCAGTGGTGGTGGTTGTGTGTGAGAGATGTCAGTTTGGTGTATGGGATAGTCATGGAAATTATTTTTAGAAGATGGTGGTTTCTCGATTCTAGTGTTGATATAGAAACTATTTCTAGCTCTTTTTTTTTTTTTCCATATGATTTTCTATTTTTTTTTTCAATTGAATTTCAATTTCTCCTTTTTTTTTTTTTATTTTTTTTTTTTTTTTATGTTTGGATTTTTATTCTTTTGGAGAATTCAAGTGTTATTAATAAAAAAATAAATAAATAAATAAAAACAGAAATAAGGGTAAAACAACCCTTAAAATATATAATAGTTAATTTTGTTAACCCTCGGTTAACTTTTAGACACTTATTTGAAAGGTAAAAATATCATTTCACATAAAGTAAGACAAAATATAATAAATTATTGAGATAAAAAATATATATATATATATATGAATATAATAGTTAATTTTGTTAACCCCCGGTTAACTTTTAGACACTTATTTGAAAGGTAAATAAAATAATATGAATAATTTATTAGAAGTACATAATGTTGGAAGCCCAACACCTAATTGTCAATGTCGCAATAAAGTATCTTTTTCACTTCGTGGAAGAGATCGCTCCTTCCTTCACAATAAGAAGTAGGAGGAAATACTCCAACGCTAGTTTAGAGTGTGTTTGATATGACTTTTCAATTTGAAATTTTAGAGTAGATTTTTTTGTAGTTGGGCTTCTAATGAGTAGAGTTTCTAATAAAAAAGGTTTTTGATTGTGTAAATTACAAAAAAAAAATATTGACAATGTATTTTTAGAAATAGTTTTGGGTTGAGTGAATTACAAAAAAGGTGTTGACAATGTATTTATAATGAAAGAGATATAGTGGAATATCTAAAATTTATAAAGCGTAGTTGAGACAATTCATATATTTTAAAAAAGCTCAAAAAAAACTTCTTGGAGAAGCCCAAAATTTGGGCTTCTCTAAATAGACATAAAATGGTTTTTTTTAAGGGTAATTAAGACAATTCATATATTAAAAAAACTGTTTTGAGTTTTGCCAAACAACCTAATAAAACTTCAAAATAGTTTATAGTATTAAAAAAACGCTTTTGATCCTTTTAAAAGTCATACCAAACATACACTTAGAGGTCTTTCTTCAGCTTAGACCACCACATTAAAGCACCATTTTAGTCACCAATCTTCGTCTTATCTTGTCTGATTGTCATGTTTTAATTTCAGCTCTAAATCTGCATAATAACTCTTATCAACAACCAAGGGCCCCTTGCCTTGGTATGTGTATAATTTGTCTCACCTTAGCTATTAAATCTCAAGTGTGGGTGCCTTCTCCCGGTTCTATTAAGAGCAACCATTTTTTCGTTGTGAGAGTTGTAATCCATTTATACTTTAGAGTGTAATCTCGCTCAGTCAAAAAAAATCCCGGCAGTTGTTGTAATTAAAAAAAATAATCCATTTGTACCCTAGAGTCTAATCTTGTTAGGTTCCAGCAGTTGTAAAAAATAAAAAATAAATAAAAATAAATAAATAAATAAAACTCTTGTCAACAATTTAGGATATTAGTTTGACGATAATCGCGTTTTTATTCTAGTGTTTATCAGTTTTCTCTTTATCTTGGATGATTATTTTGCAATGGACATTTTAGAATTCTATGCACAGATTAGATGCATCTACTAATGTAGCAGTGTTCTTTGGAAGTATGAAAATTCCTCTGATTAAACTATCCAATTTTCAAATCTTTCTCATAAATAATGAGACAAGCTTTGGAATTTACTCCATTTTCATCACCTCTATCTCTGTAATTTTGCAACCATTGGACGTAGTTGCATCCTTCTTCTTCCTCGTTTCTTTCCTTCTTCGACCCCATATTCAGCCATCCTCTCTCTTAGTTTTAATTAGTACCCGAACATCTTTTTGTGCCGATGATCTTCAATACACAAACTGCCGTCAACCATCTAATTGGGGAAACATCAGAGGAATCAATTACCCTTTTTGGGGACTAAACCGCGCAGATTACTGTGGCCTGCCTGGATTTGTTGGGATCGAAGGCCAAGATAACGTTCCAAAAATCAGGATCATGTCAACTACGTTGAGAATTCTTGAAATTAACTCTGAAACAAAGATACTTAAGGTCGCTAGAGAAGATCTTTGGAGCGATATATGTCCAACGTGTTTCGTTCAAACCACCCCGGATTTCACTCCATTTCTTCCACTCCAAGGGCAAAGAAGCCTGACCCTTTACTACTGTTGTACTCTACCTCCCGGAACAGCTTCAGGATTTTTTAGACAACCTGATTGTCTAAAGAATCAGTTCATTTGCTTTTGCAATGATCGACCAAGTAAAACTGATCAAGTGTTCAACCAAGCAAGGTATAATTTAGGCCGTTAGATCATGAGCGCACCTTAACCAACCTAATTTGTATTGCATTTTTATATGACCCCTCCGCAGATGGAATACCACCTAATTATTTGACCATTTAATTTTTTTGAAATAGAAGATTGAAAAGTGGATGCCTTTTGTTGACTTTGACTTGGTTCACAGTGGAGAAACTTGTTCTGTCATGCAATTATTTTACAAGTTCAGGTAGTAAGTTTGACAATATAGATTTCGTATGCATCATCACAAAATTAGACTAAAAGTTACAAATATTTGAATATAGTTATCTTGGCTGCCAAAAATTGAAAAATTGACCGGCATTTAATTTCTTTATTGACAATAGAACTTTCGCTTAGAATAATTTAACCCCACACTCGGTCAAAAGTAAACAATTGGTATTATTATGATGGCAGACGTAATATGCATACCAATTCATCTCCATCATCTCAATATAATTTCCAATTCTCTCTCTGTCTCTGCAAGAATGGATCTCCTTCTTAGCTTCTTCTTCATTATCATAACCCTCCTCTTCGTTCATGTTCCGACCTCTGTGTTGGCCATCGATGATAAATATGAAAAATGCAGCGCCACATTTCAGTGCGGAAACATGAATATTAGTTATCCTTTCTGGGGAGAGGATCGGTCAGAATATTGTGGATATCCGGGATTCAAGGTGGACTGCAACAGTGATGTGCCCCAGATTACCATCTTGGACAGGACTTATCGCGTCCTTAAATTTGATTGGAGTTCAAAGATTGTGAGTGTTGCTATACAAGATTATTGGGAAAATAATTGTCCGGCGAACCGTGGTAACAGGCCTTTGAATCTCAATATTTTAGACTATAGTTCCGATACTCAAAACATCAGTCTGTACTATGGTTGTCCCAGTGTGAATAATGAGCTTCAGCAATCATTGTCTATGTTTCGATTTAATTGCAGCACAGGTGAAACAAACAGAGACACTGTTAATTACTTTTTCACAATCAATGACATCGTATCAGCCCATAGTGCTTATTTAGAAACATGTACTGGTGGAAACGTCCAAGTTGCAGTGTTTGAGTTCATAAACAGATATCCACTTTTAGGATTGAATCAGCTTCTTCGATATGGTTTTGGGTTGCAATGGAAGGCAAATAACGACTTGTGTGATACATGTGAGCGGTCGAATGGAGTGTGTGGATATGATAGTGATACTAGTGAATTCACTTGTTTTTGCTCTGATCAGCCTTATCCCTATACTTGTCCATATTCAGAAGGTACGTTCAATATTTTTATTGTTTTACAATATATAGTTCTTAGTTCATCGGAGTTCAAAACCGGAGATTATTGTCTGACGAAACTCGCGGAAGGTGAACCACTCTTTAGGTAGTTGTATTAGGTTCTAGGTTATTGTTTCCTTGATTGTTGGACTGGTGTTAGTTTTGGTAGATGCAGTTGGATAATTTAAACTTTCTTTCTAGTCATGTCATCTTTATCTTGTATAAATTTGAAATTTGAAGGAGGAGAATATGATTTTAACCATAAAGATCAGGTTGGTGTGAGATAGGGATGTCCGAAAAACCAGAGGGGTTTAACCAAAATATACGGGGTCGGGGCAGGTTTGGGGACAATTCCTACGCCCCAACTTTTAGAGGCTATAGGAGTGGGCAAAAACCAGTTCGATCGACTTTGGGGTAAACTGAATCGAATCAAAATCTGACAAGTTCTTACATTTATAAAACTGAATTAAGATATGAAATCTAACCAAACCAGCCAGTTAAGTACCCTAGATAAGAGTATAGAATATTAGTCGTAGGCCGTGGCAAAGATAGAAACGTTCAAACTCCTAACTATTTCTGGGCAGCTTCCTAATTCACATATTTTATTTTTATGTATTCCATCCAACGAGAAAAAACAACTATAGACATTGATTTTTGTGTGGGAAAATTTCAACTTGACAACTCTGTTTTCAAGTTCGCCATACCAACTCCAAATTATATATATATATGTCCAACATGTTTTAGTGACCTTCATTGATATATTGAAAATAGGAAGCCGTCTAATATAGGATGCTGTTGGCAATCGATAAAATTATCATTTCTTCGCTCTGTAGGGATTTAAGTATTGGTTAGTTGAGTTAGGGCACTTGTTTGTCAGGGCGGCTCATTATAATATTACAATGAGGGCAGCTCATTATAAGTTTCGATGTGTCTAGTGCACATCACGTTGTTTCACTCCTAGACACATCACGTTGTTTCACTCACATCATATTATATGTGGATAAGTAAATAATCACATTTAATCTTCTACCATATGTCCTGATATGATGAAGTGGAAAGTACATATGGCGACGCCACAAAAGCTTCTCTCCTACCCTAATGTTCATCTTGTTATCTCATTATTTAAGTAGAAATTATAATCAACATTATGGCTAATGCATATATGAGTATTCAGGAACATATCTATTCTCTACTAATTGGAATCATCATTCTGTTCTACCTAAAAGATATTTTATCTGGAAAAGAAAAGTGACGTTCTACGTTTGACTGACATTTATCTTGGTCTCACGATTTTTTGCAGCGAAAGGAAAATTATCAAAAGCTGCAGGTAAGATCCTGGCCGGTTTCATTACAAATAAATTCATTAACATTACTAAAATTGCAGAAAAGAAAATCTGAAGCAACCATTTTTTTTTATTTTTTTTTTCAGTGGGTGGTATAGTAGCCGGATCTGCTGCTGTTGTGATTATTGTGGTCCTCTTGTTGCTCATAAGAAAGAGAAGGAAAATTGCTGCTCAGACAAAAACAAGGGACCTGCAAACTCTTCCTACAAGTAATGGCACCACTAGTACTACTACAACTAGTTTCTCTCAAAGCATCCCTTCGTATCCCTATCTTGAAAGGGAAGTGACGAGCACCTACTTTGGAGCTCATGTTTTCAGCTACAATGAACTCGAACAAGCTACCCATAATTTTCACTCTTCTAAAGAACTTGGAGATGGAGGCTTTGGAATTGTTTATTATGGTAACATTTCTATCTATTTTTTTTTTAATATCTTAGAATCCTTATATATGATTAGAGTGTTAACATCTTAGAATTCTTTTTCATTTGTTTGATCAGGTGAGCTCAAAGATGGGCGTTCAGTAGCAGTCAAACGCCTATATGAGAACAGTCTCAAACGTGTTGAGCAGTTCATGACTGAAATTGAGATACTTAGTAAATTACGACATCCCAACCTT
This sequence comes from Acer campestre, assembly GCA_954870605.1. Lineage (NCBI taxonomy): Eukaryota > Viridiplantae > Streptophyta > Magnoliopsida > Sapindales > Sapindaceae > Acer > Acer campestre. Next base: position 22,847,681 of record OX940799.1, on the reverse strand, counting down.
GTGACTCTGTACGGATGCACCTCCAGACATAGTCGCGAGCTCCTACTTGTTTATGAATATATACCTAATGGAACTGTGGCTGATCATCTCCATGGACGGAATTCAAACTCTGGTCTCCTCCCTTGGCCTGTTCGATTGAACATTGCTGTCGAAACAGCCGATGCACTGGCTTTCCTCCATAGTTCGGATGTCATACACCGTGATGTCAAAACCAATAACATTCTCCTTGACAACAACTTCCGAGTTAAAGTTGCAGATTTCGGCTTGTCAAGATTGTTCCCCACTGCCGTTACCCACGTTTCGACTGCTCCACAGGGAACACCAGGCTATGTCGACCCCGATTATTACCAGTGCTACCAGCTCACCGACAAAAGTGATGTTTTCAGTTTCGGGGTGGTCTTAATCGAGCTGATTTCATCCTTAGAAGCTGTAGACACAAACAGGCACAGGCACGATATTAACTTGGCTAACATGGCCGTAAACAAAATTCAGAATCAAGCATTGAGTGAGTTGGTCGATCAGTCTCTTGGGTTCGAAAGGGACTATGCAGTAAGAAGTATGGTGACATCCGTGGCAGAATTGGCTTTCCGTTGTCTGCAACAAGATAGAGAGATAAGGCCTTCAATGCAAGAAGTGGTAGAAGTTCTGAAAGGAATCCAGGATGAACACTTTCGAACACAGAAACCAGAGGTTGTGGACATCACCACAGATGATGCTGCGCTTTTGAAGAATGCTCCTCCCCCAATTTCACCAAACTCTCCTTCCCTCTAGTGGTTTCTTCAGATATGCTCATCTGTTTTTGTTGTTAATACTAGATAAATGAGACATCACTACAGAGATACATCTACTACTTAGGCCATGTATATAGCTATCAATTACTTTAATCATATTTGAGATGTATTTTATACAAATGCTTTGATGCTTTGATAATGTTTTATAATCAATTTCAGATTTTAATGTGAATTTTTCAAGTTATAAAAAGTACATTTATATATGATCATTTCTGCCTATTGCAGATGAAGGTAACAACATTGTAATCAAAGTGGTGCAGAAGAGCTCGTTATTGACAAAATTCAGAGCAGACTTCAAGGATAGTTTTACAAGATCTCAAAAATAATTTCAAACCCAAAAGAGTGAAAATTATCAAGTGCTTGTACTTGTGGGATTCCGATTATGCAACAATGCAATTCGGGGTTCCACAAAAAAAAAAAAATACGTGAGAAATCTCGTACCTGAAAGTTACTATCTCAAGAGAGTCTTTATCAAAAAAAAAAGAAAAAGAAAAAGAAAAAAGAAAAGAAAAAAAGAGAGTCTCTATCCGACGACTATCATTGGCTTAAAGCCCCAAGTTTAGCATATATTTTCCCTTTTCTGTGGGCTTTGATTTTGGATTCTTGGTATACTTGGCCCATAGAGTAATATATGTGATTAGCAACCTAATACAATTTCAATTGCATTTTAGTAAGAATTGTAAATCTACGTTGGAGTTTTTCTTTTTTCGTCATCATCATCTAAGTAGGTGTTTTTATTCGACAGAAGTTTTTCAAAAAATGATTCTTCCTCTTTAAAAAAACAAATAAATAATCATGTCAAGAACAATTTGTTCAAGAAATAAATACAAAGGTACCTTAAATTATAGAGTACAAGTCGCGATTGTTTGATTCTTCAAAAACAGGTGTAAAATATAAGTCCTGGAAGATAGAAAATGGAAATATTAAAAGATTTTTTATTTTTTATTTATTTATTTATTTTTTCTTTTCAGATAAAATGGTTATTCTACCAATAAGTGTGTGTTTGGTGTGACTTTTGTAAGGGTTAAAAAAAAAAATTAATACTAGAAGGTGTTTTGAAGTTTTTCTTTTTTTTTTTTTTTTTTTTTTTTTTTTTTTGGCAAAACTTAAAACAATTTTTTTTAATGTATGAATTGTTTCAACTATCCTTTATAAAAATTATTTTATATCTATTAGAAGAAGCCCAAAATTTGGGCTTTCCAATTTATTTTTTTATTTTTTTATTTTATTTTTTAGCTTTTTTAAAACATATGAATTGTCTCAACTACCCTTTATTTATTTAAACTCTTTCATTAAATACATCGTCGATACATTTTTTGTAATTTAAAACCAAAAGCTATTTTTTAAAAAACATTGTCAACATCTTTTTTATAATTTATACAATCAAAAGTTTTTTTTGTTAAAAGCTCTACTCAATAAAATTCTGTTGTAAAATATCTATTCTAGATGCTCTACTTGAAAAGTCATATCAAACACACTATAAAACTAATGTAAAATATAACCTCTATAAATTAATATTCAAATAAATTAATAATCTCTAAATATATTTTTTAAAATAAAAATATCTCCAAAAAAACATAAATTAATAAGTAATAATCTCAATGATTTCTTTTCTTATGTTATAAATTTTAAAAATAAAAAATATCTTACTAATTGTTAACTTTCAACACTCACACTTTTATTGAGTACAATCATACTCATATCAATAAAATTATGAGTTTGAGTCATGTTCTCTCTCTATCCAGTAAGTCGGTAACTACTAAATTTATAGTAATTAAAAAAAATGGCCGCACAGAACTAAATTTGTAATTGTATTAAATGAAAAGGAATAAAGAAAAAATTATTTTAAGTATACATTAATAAAATAATTGTTATGAATCATAAAATCAAGCAAAGCTTATGTAAATCCAAATTAATAGAGAATAAAAAATATAAATTTCTAACCTAAAATCCACATGACATCAATGTCAAAAAATTCATTATATTTTAATTATGAAGTTGTAATTCCATGCCATTGCATATAATTAGACAAGAAAAAGAACAAATAAAAGTAGTAAAATAATAATCAAATACATACATACCTATATTATTTTCAATTAAGAAACAACAAATACAAGAATCCAATTCTAGAATATAGACACCTAACCTCTTTTTTTTTATCTCTAATTATTTAAATTTCATAGCTAGGATATCACCAACATTTTATCTTTTTGGACTTATTTATATGTTAATAAATACAAATTCTCATTTACGCATCAAATTCCAAATCTCCCATAACCCACCACGTGGCAGCCCATAGCTTTATCTCCCATTATATCATTAAAATCTAAAAAAATAACCAAACAAAAAACAAAAAACAAAAACTGACCCTATAAACCCCTCTCTCTAAAAAATGTTCACTAAAATAGCCAAAGACGAAGAAGATAAAACTGTCTCTGTGTCTCCCTAAGTTCTTCCCAGATCTCGCTCTCTTCCTTCGCTTCACAACAGATCAAAGAATTTTAACCAAAAAAATAAAGAGAAACGTTTCTTTTTTTTCTTTTTTGCGTTTTTTTTTTTTTTTTTGTTTCACTTACTTGTGTGGATATGGCGACTCTCCAGAAGTTCAAGCTGTTGGCGACTCAGTGCGCCGTATCCAGCAGTCCTACACGGAGTCCAACGGCGAGTCCAGTAATCCACCTCCGCCGCCGTAAGACGCTCCGGATGCTCCTCAATCGCCGCCGATTTCCTCGCCAGGACAACGACGCCTTGGACAGAGAAGCCGCCGATGTATCTCCAGAGATCAAGAACAAGAAGATTAGAGCGAAGTTGAAGGACTTGTTCGTCTCGTCGCCGCCGTTCGAGGAGAGAGATTCGGAGAGTAGTGAAGTTAGGGAAGGGCTTTTACCGGTTAACGGTAGGATCGGTGGCGGTGGAGGCGGCTCCACCAGTCGACGTGGCTCCAACGGCTCGCTGCGGCCGATATCGGCTACGTTTCGGTATAGATTACTGAGAAGAGCTTGGCGGCCTGTTCTTGTCTCTATTCCTGAGTAAAACACTAGTGAATTAGTAAATCTGTGGAAATATTGTACGGATAAATCAAATTTTTTGTGTTTCATTTTTATTTATTTTTCATATTTTAATTTTTAGAATATATGGAAATAGATTTTTTGGAAAAACAAAAGTAGTTATAATTGTTCAAGCATAAATCTTGAAATTTTTTGCATTTTTCTTTTAAATTTATTATTTTTTTGAAAGGGCTATAAATTTATTATTTTAGTTTTTATGTTTAATGTAATTTAAAATTAGCATTAGGTCGTATTGATTAGTTGCATAATTGACAACCAGGTGTGCAATTAGTCCAGATTATGTAACGAGTCACTTAGGTCGTCTGATTTTCTTTTTTGTTATATATGTCTGATACGGTGGCTGCGAGTCGACCTGAAACATCAGTAGTCATTTAGGTAGGACAACTCATGTCTGAAATTAAAGTAAATCTATCCATATGGTGTAGCTATTGATAAGGAATCATATGAAGGGGATGTTTTTATTTTATTATATATTTATATTAAACCAATTCAATTAATTACTATTAAAAGTTCACATCAGAATAATACTACTTTATGAGAGTTACTCCGGAAAAAAAAAATAAAGTGAAATTTTCCATAAAATGCAACCGGATGCTAGTTGACCTAAAACATTGGTAGTCATTTAGGTCGACAACTAGATTTTTAGATTGCACAAATTTTCTTCTGAGTTTGTAAACATTTACAAATGTCTTGAGGTGTATAGTTCTCTTATTATGTTGTCCTAAAATTATTATTTCATGACGATCAACTATAGCTATATATTTTAATAAGTTTAAATGTTTGTTAAAAAAAAAAAATCAGATTTTTATTTAAACATGTGACTATGGTTGGTCGTCCTACAATTTCAGAATGACCTGATAAGAGAACTATCTTATATATATCAGCATGTATAATCAGTTTTCTTTAGTCATACAAGCTCTTTTTTTTATTTTATTTTTTTCCTTTGAACTTGCATGTATAATTGAAAAAAAAAAAAATCCAAGCGAACCAACTGTTTATAAATTATAATCTTAGTGTGTATTATCCAAGAAAAACAATAATTAGCATGTATAAGCCAAAAACAATCGGATTATACATGCCAAATTTTTTCATAAAAAAAGAAAAAGAAAAAAGACAGACCTCTAACATTCGTTCGTATGTATGCGTAGATCAATGTGTAATTTTATTTTTTTTCATCTTTTTTTTCTTATTTTGTTTTTCAAAATTTTAAAATTTATAAGAGACCGTTTTTGTCTAAAAAAAGAAAATTTTGAGAAAAACAATATCTTTTTTTTTTTTTTTAGAATTAATGAATTTAAAATTTAATATGTTTATACTTTATAGCGCTATTTAAAAAGAAAAAGAAAGAAAAAAAAACGCTGTTTAATTTATTAAAATTATGATCAATGAAGTTTGGATTATACACGCCAATTTTATTGCATATCTCTATTAATGGAGGTCGACGGACTTTTGACTCTTAAAAATTTAAAAAAAAAAAAATTGATAAAAACAATTAAAAAAAATTAAAATTAATGAATTTAATATGTAATAGTTTATTCCGCTATTTTTGAAAAGAGGTTGTTTAGTTTAATTAAAATTAGGTAATTTAATGACTTTCAAAAAAAAAAAAAAAAGAATTATGTACTTTAAAATTATGTTTAGTGAAGTTTTTGACTTTTTGTGGGTGCGTATTCCCTTATCAATCTAATTTTAGGAAAGAAACAAGATTGTATTATTATTTAATGTGTTGTAGAATAATTAAATTTTAGATTGAATAGTTGGGTGGGGCGGAAACATTGAAGATGCTATACATCATGAAGACAAGGCGAAGACAAACAATTGAAGAAATTAATAATTTTTAATTAAAGTCTGTCTCTATTGCAGATTCCATGTGTTACTTCTGTCATGTTTGATAATTGAGAGTGTAGAATGGTAAACCCATTGTCTACTTAATAAATACATTATAATTATTGTTAAATAGTAGTAGCATACTATGATAATTTTTTGGGAATACAGTACATATTAGGGATAAATACGCTGAAATCCCTCTGCTATATCTTAATTACAAGCAGAGGCAACAAATCGATTTTTTTTTACTCAGACCTTCCATAATGATAGAAGGGCTTTATTGTCATTTTATATAAAAATAAACCATAAATAAGGGAAAATATAAAATAAAAAGCAATTTGAGGGCTATGTAGGGGCCTTTTTTCTAGTTTTGAAGGCAGAATTTCATAAACTTGTAATATGTTGACGATTAGAAGGTTCGTACCAACCTCGTCACTATTTTGCATGGGAGGCTCATACAAATCACTCTACGGTTGTAATTTGGAGGTTCTATGTGAAATTTTTGCTTTTGGTTTTGTAAGAGGCAACTTGTATGATCCTCCTTATAGAGGTGACCACGGTTTGGTTTGAACCAACGGTTCGAATCAGAACCGTGGACCTAAAGAACCGAATCGGGACCTATAAGGTTTTGATTCTGGGTCTAAATATTTTGGAACCGGTATGGAACCGCCAGTTCTAGCTGGTTCCTTTAAAAAAAAAAATAGCCTTTAGGCTTCTAATAGTCGGTTTTTTTTAATTTTTTAGTTTTATTTCAATTTTTATTTTAGTTTTTTATATATTTATTTTATTTTAATTTCGGATTACCCAATAAACTAAATTAACATATCTTTTAATTTTTCTAATAATTTTTTTAAAGGTTAAGAACTGAAATCAGAACCAGTTCCCCTATGATTCGGTCCTAGTTCTGATTCTCGGAGAAATCGATACCGAACTGTGATCACCTCTACCTCCTTATGGTGGTAGTGGGAGGAGGTTCCCTTTCCTTGAACCTTCTCCCTCAACTAGCGTTAGTGGTGGGGTAGGATTGCTCTGAAACATGTTGAAGGATGTCCATAGTAGTGGTCCAATTATTCCGGATAATTTTACATTTTATAATTTCTTTTTTAAATATTTAATATATTAAAAACTCAAGTTGAAAAGGAGATTTGACTAGAAAAACTCAAGTTGTTGTAATTGACTAGATTATACATGAGGAAAAAATCTTGTAGATTTTTTTTTTTATAATTATTATTCAATTAAATAAATCACATTCTTGTACACTTTTTATACTTGTCATTGATAATTATTTTCTTAATGTGGTATCGCACATGTAATGTAACATATTAATAAAATCTATACATTATTTGAATACATTACTACAATTTCAAAATTTAAATTATGATGTTGAGCAAAAACTACATTGTAATCATGCTGTTTATATTCCAATTAAGAGTGCATGAAAAAAATACATAAATTAATAAGAGCAATAATTTGGATGTGGGATGAACCCAGGGTGTCCACTTAGACAAGGAGATGATGATTGTAAATTGTAATGAAAACTGTTGGTTTTGAGCATGCCATTGGCCATTTGCCACCTCTTTCTGTATTCCAATATTCTCCTAAAATTATGGATGCTTTTTTTTTTTTTTTTTCATTTATATTTATTTATTTTGAGAAGGCCAACCAATAAAATCCATCCACTTGACTTGAGTTTATCATTTAGATTGCTTTCATCAATACCTCTTTATTATGGAACAATTAAAGGTTGCAGTGACTTTTAGAGGTCCTCTGCTTGTATTCCTATTGGGCAGTGTTTAACATAGTACACGCGATAAAATACTGTAAAAAGAAAGTTAGAGTGAATTTATTGTGTTTATGGATAATAAATACAGTATCAATCTTTCCGTTTATAGTGTTTTATCCTGTGCTCTTAGGATACAAGTTAACCCTACCATTTTCTTTATTTTACTATTTACAATTGTTTTATATATATTTGGGAAAATTGTAAATAACCCCATGACTTTTAGTCAAATGTCAAATCAAATCTTGTGGTTTGAACAATCAATAAATAAATAAAAACACTACTATATTAAATCTAGACTAATTGCATAAACATCCCCTTACAATTAATTTAATTGTTGATGGACAAAATTATTATTACTTATAGGGAAAATTGCACAAACTTACCCTAACGTTCCCTATTATAGCATAATATTCAATAAATACATGTAATTGCACAAACAACCCCTCCTGTTAGTCAAATATGGTTAAAAATAACCATTGACCATTATTTTTTTTTGATAGCCCCAAATTGCCCCTGCACTTTATTACAAAAAAAATCTTAATTGCCCTTTATTTAAAATATTATCTACTTTAAATTATTAAAATATAAAAATATGTACTAAATATAATCCTTTTTAAATCAAAAAAGTTCAAAAATAATATATTAAAAACAAAATAATTTAGGAAAACTTTATTTTGAGAAAATACAATTTAATAATATTTTAAAAACAAAAAAAAAAGTTATTTTGAGAAAATATATTTTAAAATTATGCAAGTCCAATATGAATAGTGGTAATGTGCTATATATTTTTGAATTTTTTTTGTTTTTATTATATTATTTTTGAATTTTTTTTATTTAAAAAGGATTGTGTATAGTATTTTAAACACAAATATAAATAAAACCATCAAAAGTTTGAAATAAAAATATAATCATTAGAACCAAAAATTTGTTCAATGTTCATCTCTATAAGACAAAATAATTTGACTCAATATAAATTACGTATTATATTTTGATTCAAAAAAAAATATATTAAATATAATCCTTTTTAAATAAAATAAAAATATGTTTTAAATTTCAAAAAGATATAGCACATTACCACTATTTATATTAGACTTGCATAATTTTAAATTATAATTTCTCAAAATAACATTTTTTTTTTGTTTTTAAAATATTATTAAATTGTATTTTCTCAAAATAAAGTTTTCCTAAATTGTTTTGTTTTTAATATATTATTTTTGAATTTTTTTTGATTTAAAAAGGATTATGTTTAGTATTTATTTTTTATATTATAATAATTTAAAGTAGATAATGTTTTAAATAAAGGGCAATTAAGATTTTTTTGTAATAAAGTGCAGGGGCAATTTGGTGCTTTTAAAAAAAATAATGGTCAATGGTTATTTTTAACCAAATTTGACTAATAGGAGGGGTTGTTTGTATAATTAAATACATTAGTTAAATATTATGCTATAATGGAAAATGTTAGGGTAAGTTTGTGCAATTTTCCCTTACTTATATATATAATATTTATTTTTAGAAAAATAAATTGATGGTGAAGATATATGATCTCCTCCATCCATCAGATCTCCACCGTTGAAAAATAATTTTTTTTAAATAAAAAAAAATTATTTTAGAAAACAAAATTTAAAAAACAAAGCAATTTAAAAATAAAAATTAAAAAGATAGGGGAAGATAATTAAAAGTTTCCAGGATGGTGGAAGTGCATATCAAGAAAATGAAGCAAGAGGTGAATGCAGGAGTTGAAGACAATGATTGTGTTTTGATGATTAAATAAGATTAATTGACCAATATCAAAGACAAAGAGCAACATGTAAATACAACATTGAAAATGAAAGTAGTTGATTTATTTATTTATTTATTTATTTTTTTTTTTTTTTTTTCCAGATTGAAGAAAAATTGTTCGATTGAAGATGACTTTCTTTTCCCCGGTTTGAAGATGTAGAGATAGAGTTCCAGATCTTTCCAGATTTCTCCCTCTTCTTTTTATTTTTTATTTTTAAATTGTTTTGTTTTTAAAATTCTGTTTTCTAAATTTGTTTTTTTTTTAAATATTTTAAAAATTATTTAATTTTTTTTTCAACTGTATATATCTGATGGATGGAGAAGATCATATCTCTTCCATCCATTTATTTGTTTTTAAATAAATAGTAATAATAATTTTGTTCATCAACAATTAAACTAATTATGAGGGGTGTTTTTGCAATTAGCTCAGATTTAATTAAAGTCAACTAACGGTTAACTAATGGTAGTTTTTATTTTATTTTATTTTATTATTATTATTATTATTATTTATTGATTGTTCAAACCACAGGGTTTGATTTGGTATTTGATCAAAAGGCAACAGGTTATTTACGATTCTCCCTATATTTTTTGAATTGTCACAATAATTTTGGATTTTGGTGGAAGGGGATAGACTAGAACACATAACTAGGTGTGATGTGAGGGGTAAACCACCGGACTAACCTTATGTTGTTGCTTTTTTATTTTTTTAATTAAAATAAGACAATATGTCCAAAATAAAAAAGAGAGACAGTTCTATTTACTTCTCTGTCTAAAATATAAATAACATTTATTTTTTGAAATGAACAAGGGTGCAGATATTACCAAAAAAAAAAAAAAAAATGCTTTATACACCCAATTACACCCACCATTGAAATTTTAAAAGTACCCAATTAAATGACAATAATATTCTTATGAAAATAAATTTATATACACATACTTACATTGAATTTACATAATAAAATCACATGTTTCAAGCGTAAAATTTTTATGTTCTTTCTTGGAGTTCTTTCCTTTATAATTTTTATGAATAAAATTATTGTATCCGGTAAAAAACAATAATAATAATAATAAAAAAGAATAAAAAAAAAATCAAGATGGTCTTGGTTGGAGAGTTCTTGTAAATAGAATTAGATAATTTCAATTTCTAAGACCTAAACAGCAGGACCTCTTTTCTATAGAAAGACGTAAACCAACTAGACCTAAGACAATTGTGCATTCAATTCCAAGCCTGAGCAAAAAAAGTGTTTAACTAAATTCAGCCAAAACAATGTTTTCTAAATTTAAGAACAAATTTTGTATTCTATAAGAGGAAATTCTATACTTATAGTTCTGCCATTATCTCATCAACCAAACAGCTAATACCATGAATCTTTTGAATGAAGGAAAAATACAAAATGTGATTGAATTTCAAATATATACTTGTGAAGTCTGTCGAGAACTTGAGATTGTGGAGTATTGTTTTTGGATGGAGATTGGCCTGATCCACGTTGATGTTGCTGCTGGGAAAGTATTTTGATTTATTTTTAATTATGTTAATATTTGTCCTTTTTAGTCATTTTATTCAGGGTTGTTTTTGAAATAATATATATATTTTTAAATAAAATTTGAGTGTGAAAATCTGGCATTATCCCGCCCACTAAATAACATTTTCTTGTTTGAAATTCATAATAAACCTCTTTCAGTTACTGAAAATTACTATAAACATTTCTTTAAAATATCAAAATAATTTCTTGAAATTTTATATATTTTATAAATAAGATGTCCCTTTCTAATTTCCTATAGCAACAAACGAGATAGATTTATCCAGTGGTAAAACCCCTCACACATGTACCACAGGATCGTGGGTTCGAATAACAACTTGTTCGGCTTATAATTAGACCAAGACCAAGGAAAGAATAACATATTAAAGAGTAAAAATGAAATATATATATATAACAGGGGTAAATACGTTGAGCCCCTAAAGTTTGGAATTATTGTAGTTGAAAGGTAAATATACATTTATCTACTTAGATCTCTCTTATTTTTAGAGTCGACTTCGGTTAATCGATGAAAAAACCAAATTATCAATAATTATTGAATTTATAAACAAAGATATAATTTAAAATTGAAATAAAAACCGTAAAAGTATTTAGTCATAAAAAGCCACGAGCCTCCTCCCCCACCGTATTCTAATGAGACTATGAGAGTGAGCTCCCCAAATCTAGTTTTTATATTTGGTTTAATTTTTTAAATTTTGTATATACAGTACTTGGTTTTTTTTTATTTTTTATTTTTTTTATATTTAATTAATTATGTCAAAAATATCCTTTTCATCGACATATTCATATTAGGAGAGAAACTTGGGTGCAGCAGATTCCTGAATTAGATGTGTGATGTGTCCGGTAAGCTGGAAGCTAGGAAGCACGGATACTTCATTTGGTGGAGGTAACTCGTATCGAACTCGTATCCAGTTCCGATACTTCCCGGATACTTCAGGATACGTATCCGATACACCAAATGGCGTATCCGTTGACTTTTTCACAAGTTTGACTGGAGGATACTTGAGGGATACTTGGAGGATAATTGGGGGATACTTCGAGGATACGTTTGAGGCAATATTATAATTATTTTAGTATAAAACGGGGTTAAATTATAATTTCAAAATTTTAGGGGTCAAAATGAAACTGTAAAGAAATTTTGGCTTTAATTCCATTGACATGGAGAATAACGGGATACTTGAGATTACAAACCTTTCACTTGATGAACCAGAGTTAGATGCCGAATTATTTAGATCATTTAACAATGTGAATAATGATAATGAAGTTAATTAGGAATTTAGTATCTATTTTTTGAGTTTATTTTATGTATTATTTGGATTTTGTAATATACTATAACTTATGTGATGTATGTTTTATTTGGATTTTCAATTTTGTAATATGTTACGACTTAATTTGGATATTGTAATATGTTAAATTGTTATGGCTTAGGTTGTTATGTGACATGTTTTATTTGGATGACTAGATATGAATATGTTTTGATTTTTGAATGAATTATCAAATATCTTTTTATATATTCTTATTTTTAAAAAAATATAAATATATATTATTTTAATTGACGTATCCTGCCGTATCCGTATCCTAGTTTTTGGAGATTTACCGTATCCACGTATCGTGCCGTATCCGTATCCCGTATCCGTATCCGTATCCGTGCTTCCTTGGCTGGAAGAATGGTTGAGGCCGCCCTGTAGACTGTAGTACTAGTATCACTGCTTACTAGAGATAAGGGTGTGACAACCGACAAATATAGACATAATCTATTGGACCAAAACATGAATATTATCGCCGCCATACCAATAATTGACCATTTCCAACTGACCCAGATTGACATAGATAGCTGATGAAGGTTCATAGAATCTACGCATAAGTCATATTTTTGAAAAGTTTTCACCTAATAATCCTCATAAACTTTGAATTAATCAACCTAACTATTCCAATAAAACAACTAATGTGTTAATTAGCTTAATTTAACTTGTTGGATGTTACCAAAATCCAATGTACCTTGATGGTAGAGAGCATCTGTTTAGCCTGACAATATTTCAAGTTTGAGTCGTTATATAGTTAATATATAAGTAAACGAGGCTTAGTTCAAACGTCCATAAATATAAAAAATTTAGTATAAGTAACCAAATTAAAACTTTGATATTTGTTATAAGTAATTGTCAATATTGTTGTGAAACTCGAGGATTTTTAGGAAAGATGAGTTGTTCATTTGAACAACAAAGTTTTTTGTCCTGAGGTGGAAATCAAACTTTTAGATTCCATTTTTGATAGCGAGGATTTCTTTGTAGATAGTGTGGTAGTGTTGTTGGGTCTCTTTGAATTGTCCACTTGCATGACAACAATATCTTTTCTGACCATCTTTATCTTCAATTAGGATGGCGCCCCCCCCAGAAAAGTATAAACTGATAATCGCTCTATTTGAATGTGAGCATATCAAATTTGAATTTAAAACTTAGTGTACAACAACAAGAAACCTAAACAATAAGCTATAGAAAAAAAAAAAATGGGTGACGTTCTAGTTGAAGTGAAATGCCTTGGAAAATCCGTTAGGTTTTTCTATTCGCCTGCGCATGTCGCTGTTTGCTGTGTGGAATACCCACGTGCCCCTTTTTTTTTCCCGTCGGTGTGTTATTTCCATGGCAAGAGCCTTCCTGTTCACATCCTAACTAGAGATTAGCAAAATTGAGAAGCCACCTGACATTAGATCTAGTGCAAAGAGAGCTCGGCCGCAAGATACAGATGTAGGTGATGATCCCGTAAGGAAACTGGTGATGGAGAGCTTCATATCAAAACTCCTAAATACCTCCAATTCAGGTATTTGGCATGGATTTAACGCTGATAAAGAGAAATTGCAGATCGAAGATAGAGATGTCACTGTTATGGAAGGTCCAAACGGCCCTGCTATGAAGCTATCTGAAAAGTTGAAATTGAAACTCTGTAAATCCTTAGAATGATAGTTTGGGTAAGGTTAACTAATATTCCCATGGAATGGGTTGATTTAGAACTTATGCGTATCATTGGTGGAATGCTGGGTGCGTTAATCAAAGTCGACCCCATCACTGAGTCTTAAGCCAGGGGATGTTATGCCAGAATTTATGTTGAAATAGACACCACAAAACCTCTAAGGAGTTCACTAGATGTGGAAGATAGATTAATCAAATTTAAGTATGAAAACTTAGGCCTAATATGTTTCAAGTGTGGGAGAATTGGGCACAGTAAAGAGTTACGTAAGGAAGGTGCTAATGATAGAAATGAGGAGGCTCAAGGCAGAGAGGATGGGGCCACAGATGGTGGAGCAGGGAGTGATAATTTTGGCCTTTGGATGCATGTGTCATATGGTAGGAACAATAGGAATCATCTAGGTAACAATTCAATTGGGAAGAAAAATAGTAGCATAGGGTATGTTGGGAAACCAGGATTGGGAGATAGGTCTAGCAGTGAACCTCATATTTTTGGAGTTGGAAACTCTAGTAACATGAGGATATTGGTAAGGGAGTGGACATAGGAAAGGGGGTCAGAAGCCAGAGGAAGGTTGGTCCTCAAAGAAGAGCAATAAATTGGGTGCCAAAGTTGTGGGGCAGTTTAGATTTGTTGTTCTATTTGAGAATATGGAAGATGAGATAAATGTGATAAGTGCTCAGGGTGAGGCATCTCCTAGCAATGTGCTTACTGAAATCACCAACATGAGGCCTTATACTCAGAAGCAGATGATTTCAAAGGCTAGCAAGTATCTTGCCAACCCTCTCAGTGACAAGATTAATTTTAGTAAGCCTTTATAAAGAGACTGGAAATGGTGTGTGGAAGAGGAATGGTAAGGGAGCCATGACGAACCTCCAACATAAAGTTTATACCTAGAATATTGCCATGGAGGAAGACATTTAAGACACTGATGTTCTCTAAAGCTTGCACAAGCAAAAGACTGAAATTGGGGTGGCCGAGAACCATCAATCTTCGGCTTCCGTTGAGAGTCAACAAGTCATCACAGATTGTTCTGACTTTGTTCAAGGGCATTTATAGATTGATGTGGCTACTGCATCAAACATTGAAGATGTTGCCTCTAAACTCAAAGAGGTAATGGAGGTAATCCTAGAATAGGGTTTATCCCTTTGTTTGTTCTTGTGCTGATCTAGTTACTCTTTTTTCTCTAATGATGTGTTCGTGGAACGTTAGGGGTGTAGGTAAGAGAGGTTTTGAAAAAATGGTCAATGATATTATGAATATTGGTCACTTTGATGTTCTTACTATTTTGGAGCATAGAGTGAGTGGCAATAAGGCTTTTAAAATTGCTGATATGTTAGGGTTCAATAATAAATTTATTATTGAGGCTTTGGGTTTTTTAGGAGACATTTGGCTTCTTTGGAATGATAATATAGTGAATTTGTAAGTTGTTGCTAGTTCTTTACATACAATTACTGTAGTGGTGGCTCAGGGAAGCGTCTGTTGGGTCATCACTATTGTGTATGCCAATCCTAGTGCTTTGTTTAGAGGAAGTTATGGGTGTACCTCAATGCTGTGAATAGTTGTTTTAAGGGTCCTTGGGTTGTGATGAGAGACTTCAATGAGATTGTCAGTAGCTTTGAAAAAAGGGGTGGAAGGCCCCAATTCATCAATTCTGGTTTTGGTGACTGGATTAGTGATAATAGGTTAGTGGACATGGGTTTTATTGGCCAGAAGTTCACTTGAACAGCTACAAGAGGCGTTAATGAGAGTATTTGGGAGAGACTGGATAGAGTGTTTTGCTCAAATGATTGGAGACTGCTATTTACGGAAGGGTTCATTAGACATCTTCCAAGAGTGGCATCGGATCATTGTCCATTCCTTATGAGTCTCCATAGTACTCAAATCCCTCGAAGTTCTTTGAAACCATTTAGGTTTGAAGCTATGTGGCTGAAGTATGACACTTTTAGTAGTATGGTAAAGCTTTTTTGCGAGTCTCACGTTGAGAGTTTTGTTGGTAAAACTCATTCTCTACCTAATAAACTAATGGAATGGAACATAGCTGTTTTGGGTGTATCTTTCAAAGAAAAGAAAGATCCTCAGTAGATTGCAAGGGATTCAAAAAAGCCTTAGTGAAAGATTCAAGCCTAGTCTTATTAAGCTGGTATCTAAGCTTCATAAGGAATATAATAAGATCATTGCTCAAAAGAAGGTCTTTTGGATTCAAAAATCAGGAACTAATTGGGTTAAGGAAGGTGATAGAAACACCAAATTTTTTTACCTTGCTACTACAATGGTTCGAAGAAGGCTTAATAAACTAGAAGGGCTTAATAATGAAGATAGTGAGTGGCAAAGTGATAAGGATAGTATGAAGGCTATTACTCTTGCCTACTTCGCTAAGCTTTTTTCCTCTCAACCTCTTTAGGGAAACTTTGTTGGGCTGCCTTGTTTATTTCCTGTGTTAGAAGAGGGTACTTATGATGCGCTAAATAGAGAGGTGTGCAAAAAAGAAATCAAGGATGGGCTGTTTGCTATTGGTGGCCTTAAATCCCCGGGTCCGGATAGATTTCCTGTAGCTTTCTTTCAAAGCCAATAGGAGGTATACAGTAAGGACTTATGTCAACTTGTGATGGACAATTTTAAATTTGGTACTTTCCTTGCCGAATTAAATCAAACTTTCATTGTTTTGATCCATAAAGTACCTAGCCGATTGAACATGTCCCAGCTTAGACCAATCAGCCTTTGTTACACCTCCTATAAGGTTATTAGCAAGGTAATTGTTCAAAGATTTAAGGCATTGCTGCCAAAAAATTGTTAGCCCTAAGTTACGTTTGTGCCTGTAAGACAAATTCAAGATAAAATAGTGATGGTGCAAGAGGTCATTCACAAGTTCAAAACCATGAAGGGGAAAAAGGGTTTTGTTGCTTGGAAAATTGACATAGCCAAAGTGTATGATAAACTCCAATGGGGGTTCATTAACGATGTGCTTAGGGATGTTGGCATCAGGGGCAGTTTGTTAAGGCTTATTATATGGTGTATTACTAGTGTCAGCTACAAAGTTGTGATGAATGGTTAAGTTACTAATTCTTTTAATCCTAGTTGTGGTATTAGGCAAGGAGACCCCCTCTCTCCTTATATCTTTATTTTATGTATGGAAAAGCTACCTCATTTGATTAATTATAAGCTAAGAAATGGTTTGTGGAAATGTGTTTGAATTTCCAGAGGAGGTCCTGAGGTCTCTCATCTTTTCTTTGCTGATGACCTTATTTTGCTTAGGTAAGCTTCTATCACCCAAGCTAAGATTATAAGGGACTATCTTGATACTTTTTGTGATTTATCTAGTCAACAAGTGAACTACCCTAAGTCTAGAATTTACTGTTCGAATAACATCAATGTCGGAGAAGCTAGAGGCATTACTAGGGTGTGTGGTTCTCCTCTCACTAAAGATCTTGGCAAGTATTTGGGAGTTCCTCTTATTCATGGTAGGATTACAAACCAAACGTATAAAGAGCTTGTAAAGAAAACCCAAAAGAGACTAGCGGCCTGGAAAAGTGATTCTCTCTCTCTCTCTCTCTCTCTCTCTCTCTCGCTAGAAGAGTCACTCTTATTAAATCAGTTACTTCTGCTCTTCCTATCTACACTATACAAACGGTGAAATTGCTTAGTGAGACTTGCCTCAAGCTAGATAAAGTTAGTAAAGACTTCCTCTAGGGTCACACTTCCAGTAAGAGTGTCATTCACCTAGTGAAATGGGATAATGTGTGTAAACCCAAAAGGTTTGGTGGTTTAGGAATAAAGAATACCAGAGCATGAATCAATCTTTGTTTGTCAAAATTGGGTGGCGAATCCTTAATAATGATGATGGTATTCGGTGCCGGCTTATTCAATATAAATACCTTAATAAAAGAAGTATTATTGAGTCTAATCTTGCTAAGGGTATTGCCTACTCAAGCACTTGGAAAGGCATTGCTTATGGGGCTAAGCTTGTTACTAAATGTGTTAAATGGAGAATTGGCAATGGTGTTCATGTTAAATTCTGAATTGATGATTGGGTGCCTGAGGTTGAGATTCTTATGAAGCATGCTTCCAAGAGTCTCACCGTTGATGATTTATCCCTAACTGTTGATGCCTTTTTGACAAAATTATTTCTAGCAAGAGGAGCTTCTAGCCTCTATGCTTCCCTGGAATATTGTGCACGAAGTGATTAGTATCCATGCTAGAAGAGCCCACAGTGGTCATGATAAGACTATTTGGGGTTGGAGTAATTGTGGCAATTTCTCTATGAAAACAGCCTATTTAGGTCTTACTGAAGCTTCTAGTTCTCCTTTATGGAAATGGAAGTTTATATGGAGCCTTAAAATCCCTCTTAGGATCAAGCATTTCTATGGACTCTTTTGTAGGGGAAAATTCTCACTAATCATCATAGAGTTGCTAGAGGGTTGGATGTCGATCTTTCTTGTCCTAAGTGTGGTTCAAGTATTGAAGATATTGACCACCTGATGCGTGACTGCAGCCATTCCAAAACCATATGGAAGAAGACTTTGAATAACACCATTTTGTTATTCAAGGTGATTTTGATGCCTAGATGTTTGATAACTTGAAGGACAACAAATTGGTTTTGGGTAATTTTCCTCACTATCTTTTCTTTTCTTATGTCTTAAGTTTTGTGTAGAAATGGAGGTGTAAAAAAGTTTTTGATAGTAACTTCTACCCACCCCCTCTCCCTCATCTGGTCATCATTCAATTTGCCAAAGATTGGTTGAGTGCTAATTTTGGTGGCCTTACTAGAGATATTCTTACTTTTTCGGTTGCCTGGATACCTCATAGCGAGGATTGTATAAAGCTCAACATTGATGAGAGTTGTGATTGTGAGTCAGGATTTATTATTGCTAGAGGGGTTATGCATAACCATACGAAGAGACGGGTGAAAGGTTTTGTGATGAAAAAGGGTGTGGGAAATGTGCTTGAAGCTGAACTTTGGGCTATGTTTGGAGGTCTCAATATGGTTTGGAGTTATGGTACTAGAAAGATTTTTGTGGAAACTGATTCTCTTGCTACGGTGCAACTTCTTTCCTGTGATACTACTACTACCAATCACCCTCTGTTTAGTATTATTCAGAACTACAAGCATATCTTGGATTCGGATAGGAATTGTACTCTGAAGCATGTTTATAGGGAAGGTAATGATGTGGCCGTTTGTGCACAACAAAATGATGTTTTTACGTGTTCATTTAGAAAACCAATTTTTACCACTAGAAAATTCTTTTAGGATGTAAAGATTAGTAAAACGGTAAGTAAGGATTCGTTTCATAGGGAATTAGAGTAATTAGTTGAATAAATTAACTAGTCCTAAATGCAATTAAGCAAATCATAGTAGGTGGATAGTGTGTGGTTTGAGAAACCACCAAACGTGCAAGTAAAGTAAATGACAATAATATAAAGAGAAATTGAATAGATATGAGTCCAATATCAACAATACTAGATAAGAGAATGGGTTTAACAATTAATATAGATTCTAAGGAATAGATGGAATTGCACATGGGTATGGTTAATGCTTTATAAGCCACTTTAATGGACCAATCTCTAAATGTTAACCGTTTGTTTTCTAGGATGTGTTTATGTCATCATTATGAACCCTAAACATCTTCCCACCAAAATGCCTAATCGATTAAAGAAAGGGGGTCAAGGTGGGATTGGTTGGTTACAAATAAAGGTTTAAATTAGTGTGGTTGATATACCCTCCACTAATCTATCATATTCATTAGATTCTTAATCACACAAGGGTGTCAATCCAAGGATGATTGTATAATATATTATTCTAAACAAGATTATAATTAACAAGTTGTTATACAAGTCAATCACATAGTAAATATAATCTAATGATAAAATAAATAGAACACAAATAAAGATTCAATACAAAAGCTTAAGCAAATACCTACAACCAAATGTTCTTCACATCTATCCCCTAGATTAGGGGTTTAATTACCCATAGTTACAAACAAATAGAAAGCAAGTAATAGATAAGGAAATCACCTTTGGGTCTCTTTCTTTAGTGTTTGATCCTTCATTTCCTTCGATGCTTCTAGTGCAAAGAGTGGGAGAAGAGGATGTGTTTAGATAGGTGGGTGTCTAATGGTGAGTGACAAAGGTAATGGGATGTAGAGAGTGGGAAGAGAGGAATGATTTAGGTGAGGTAATCTGGTTGTTTGTTGAGAGATTGAAGAGGAGAAATGGTGGAGAAAAGAATTTCTTAGTTGAACAAGTGTGTTTTCAAAGAACAAACTGTGATGAATTTATAGTGTATTCAATTTAGGTCACGGATGGTAAATTACCAAAACACCCTTATGGCATGGCAAATCACCATTTAATCCCTCAGAGGGGTGTTTTTCATAATTTACTAGCCAATTATAATTTGACACAGCTAAGTTCGCAGTTTGAGTTTCAAGCGACACAAAAGGGCGAAACCGCGGCGACACAATTAGGTGCCAAAAACCTTCATGTCGTTGTGGCGACATCGAAAAGCTAAACCGTGACAATCACAAGGGGTTTTCGCAGTGATTTCACGGCTACAATTTGAGGGCGACACCGATGACTTTGAGGAGGATTGCGGTTGGAGTTCACGGCATTTGGGTGAGCCAAAAAGATGTTGATCGAGTTCGTGCTGACCACGCCGTTCTTTTGGGACCGATATTGGTCAGATGTAGGTCAATTTTCGACCACTTTAAGGTGGCGGTTGCACTAGGGTTTGGGGAACCATGGCTATCACAAGGAAGAAGATGAAGATTCAAGATGATGGGGTGTGCTTAGTAATAGACTGGGGAGCGCACAGGCTTACTTGGATTAGGTTATGCCAGCATTTGGGCTTTTGTTTGGGCCACACCTGATCTTCTTTCCTTGATGAAACACACTGTTTGCTATTTGAGGGCATGGGCTATTGACTTGGGCCGCAATGTGGGCACGCATAAAACTGGCGTGGGTGCGCTAAGAAGCCTAAGATTAGCTACCAGCCAAAACATGTCGTTTCACTTGTCCTACGTGGCGCGCTTGCTTGATTTGCTTGGCGAATTACAGACAGCTTCCATGTTCTCTTCTACCTTTGCGATAGCTTCAATCTTTCCTCAACTATTACACTTTTGCCCCCTAATTTCTCCAAATTACTACAATGCCCTTCAACTTCATAAATACCTGAAAATACTTAATTAACAACATAAAAACATGGGGAAATGCTCGAGAATCAAGCATAAGGAGACGAGAGTAAGGGCCAAAATCGTACCAATTTTGGTTCGATCAGGTAACATGCTTGCTGATGGTCTCACTCACATAGGGCACAGTATGCAGACGAATGGCCTGTTTTTGGATGATCCTCAGCCAGAAATTGCTTGCATTCTTGATAATGATTGTAGAGGCTTAGCCCTTGTTAGGTAGAGTACTGCCAATATCCCCTCCTCATTTTCTTAGTTTTTTTCTTTCTTCTCGGCATTGCCCTCTATTGTACCAAAAAAAAAAATGCTAATTAAATACTAGTGTCCCAATAGACGCTAGACGTCAGTCGTACAACAGACTTGTGCCTAATACCTAGGCGGTGAAGCCAAAATGACGCTATTTTGGACCAAAATGATGTCGTTTTTTTAAAAAATAATTGCCAAACATAGTCAACGACTTTGATTTTGCCGTGCCCGCCTAGGCGGGTGTCTAGGAAGGATGATTAGGCCTTCCTCGCGGCGGCCGGGTCTGCCTAGACCGATTACTAGAGCAATGCTTAATACAATCAATCATGGTTGTTGTCGATGCAATTTCATATTCTGAAAACAATAATGCTACACATCTCATCTAAAATTTTAACTTTTCCATCTCAATCCATATGGCAGTCGAGGTGTGATGAGTGAATACGCATTAATGATGATTTATCTCACCTATCACATGTATCCACTCACCATTTGACACATCAACTGCCACATAGGTTGGGATGAAAAATTGAGATTTTAGGTGGAATGTGTAGCATTACCGTTAAATTGTACCAAATTTCTAATTCTAGGATCTTGAACCAAAGATTTAGGGTTGGAACCAAATTTAAGTGTTATTGATTTATTTGAAGAGCTTGAGCTTGCCATGTTCCTCTCTCCCTCGGCCATTAGGCACAAGAACAATTTTCAAAAGAATATAGCTAACAATGCAAAGTACTTGAAAATTGTTTAGGGAGAATTTTTTAATAATAAAAAAAAAGACTCCAAATTTGATCAAGTTGGAAAAAAAAAAAAAAAATCTCTCAGTTAGAATTACATGAAATATCACCAAAAAGGTTATTGATGATAAATTGACAACTGTTATGAAATATAAGTGAATGTCCAACTCACAATGTAACTTGTGATCATTCATCTTCTACAATTTATGCTCAAGTTTATGGTATCATTTACTCTTAAGTTTATGGCTCCATTGATTCTCAAGTTAATTGCTTGTGTCTTTTCAAGTTTGTAACTATTACATTGTGAGCCTATAAAAGGGAGGTCTCACCAAGTTGTAAAGATCATTGAGAAGTGAATAAAATATCATATTTATATGTTGTCTATCTTTTGATTTCTTCTTGTGATCTTGTGCTCTTACTATTAAGTTCATTTCACGTTATCAGAATGAAGTAGCTCTGATCAGGTAAATACTCTTCTTTATTTATTTCATTTTCACAAGGTATGAAAAATATATATGTTGTAATTAGTTATTAACTCACTTCTATAATATTCATTATTTTGACAGTTACAAAAATGTCATGGATTTAACATGTATATTTTCCCCTTACATATTTTGTTATTGTATTTGACATATGTGTGTTTAGAAATTTCTAATAATCATTTTTGTGACCTAGCTAATTGAATATGTCGAACATCACAAAACTTGAATTTGCTGCTCTTGATATTTCTGGTGACAACTATCTATCATGGATTCTTGATGCTGAAATCCATCTTGATGCTAAGAATCTGGGAGAAACGATTAAAGATAAAAATGAAGCATCTTCACAGGACCGTGCTAGGGCAATGATTTTCCTTCGGCACCATCTCCATGAAGGATTGAAATCTGAGTATCTTACTGTCAAAAATCCATTTGAGCTTTGGAAAAATTTAAAAGAGAGATTTAATCACCAGAAAACGGTGATACTTCCAAATGCTCGTTATGCCTGGATGCATCTACGATTGCAAGATTTCAAATCGGTCCGTGAGTATAATTCTTCATTATTTAAGATTGTCTCTCAATTGAAATTTTGTGGAGAGACAATAACTGAACAAGACATGTTAGAAAAAACATTTTCTACTTTTCATGCCTCGAATTTGCTCCTGCAGCAGCAATATCGAGAGCATAGATTTACCAAATATTATGAGTTAATTTCATGTCTTCTTGTGGCTGAGCAAAATAATGAGCTTTTGATGAAAAATCATCAATCTCGCCCCACCGGAACTGTAGTATTCCCAGAAGCGAATGCTAATTCATCAAATAACCGTGGCGGTTATCGTGGTCGTGGGCGTGGTCATTACCAAGGCCGAGGGGGTCATAATAAGAAATCTAAACCAAACCACCAGAAGTGGAACAACAATGATGAAAAACAGGAAAAGGGGAAAGTTTTTCAAAACAAACCCTCTAAAAATCATGACAATGCTTGTTTCTGATGTGGAGTAAAAGGACATTGGTCACGTACCTGTCGTACGCCTAAGCACCTTGTGGAACTTTATCAAGCATCATTGAAGGCAAAAGGAAAGGAGGTGGAAACAAATTTCATTGATCATGATGAGCCTGTTGATATAACTCACCTAGACGTTTCAGATTTCTTTGAAGACCTAAATGGAAATATTGGCCACTTGATTGGTGATGGACATGTTAATACCAATTAGCATGTTTGGTATTATTTTTCAGTGTGTTTTTCATAATGTTTTTGGTGTGTTACTAGTATGTTTAAGTTTGTTTTGAGTGTTCTAGCGTATTTTGAGTGTGATTCTAATAAAATTCCCTACAGTGTGTGCTTTTGAAAGATATATTTGTCTTATTATTTAGTTTGCTTTTAAATGAAGTTTGAGTTTTATTTTCAATTATTTCTTAATTAACTTGTAATCTCCTCAATATATATATTTTTTATTAACTTAAGTTTATACATGTGAAGATGGCTTCGGATCATACTAATGATTTGAACAATCGAAAGATGAATGTCTTGTAGATAGTGCCACAACGCATACAATACTTCAAAACAAAAAATATTTTACTCACTTAAAATTAGCTAAAGCTAATGTTAACACAATATCAGGTACTACAAACCTGATAGACGGCTCCGGAAGAGCAAATATTTTGTTACCAAATGGGACAAAATTACAAATTAATGATGCTTTATATTCTAGCAATTCCAGAAGAAATTTGCTAAGTTTTAAAGATATCCGTCTTAATCAGTACCACATTGAGACTACTAATGAAGGTAATATAGAATACCTTTGTATCACTTCTGTTGTATCATGCCAGAAGCAGATACTAGAAAGATTTTTTGGACTTTCTTCTGGGTTATATCAAACTACCATACGAACTATAGAAACAAATCTTGTATTGAACCAGAAGTTCAATGATCCAAAGACTTTTATTCTTTGGCATGATAGACTTGGTCATCCAGGATCAATTATGATGCGGAGAATTTTTGAAAACTCACATGGACATTCCTTAAAGAACCTGAAGATTCTTTTACCTTATGATAACCCATGTGTAGCTTGTTCTCAAGGCAAATTAATTACAAGACCATCCACAACGAAGGTCAATTTTGAATCTCCAAGTTTTTTGGAAAGAATTCAGGGTGATATTTGTGGACCCATTCACCCATCTTGTGGACCTTTTCGATATTTCATGGTTTTAATAGATGCGTCAACTAGGTGGTCACATGTTTGTTTGCTCTCTACCCGTACTATTGCATTTGCCAGACTTCTTGCTCAAATTATTAAATTACGAGCACAATTTCTTGATTATCAAATTAGAAAAATTAGACTAGATAATGCAGGTGAATTTACATCTAAGGCTTTTGATGATTATTGCATGTCAATCGATATTGATATAGAGCATCCTGTTGCACATGTCCATACTCAAAATGGTTTGGCAGAATCTTTGATAAAACGTCTTCAATTAATTGCCAGACCTTTACTTTTAAAATCAAAATTACCTGTTTCTTCATGGGGACATGCAATATTACATGCTGCATCGTTAATTCGTATTCGACCAACTAGTTATCACAATTTTTCACCTTCGCAACTTGTCCTTGGACGACAACCAAATATTTCTCATTTGAGAATTTTTGGTTGTGCTGTTTATGTTCCAATTTCACCCCCACAAAGGACAAAAATGGGTCCCCAACGAAAACTTGGAATTTATGTTGGTTATGATTCTCCTTCAATAATTAGATATCTTGAGCCTTTAACAGGAGATATTTTTACCGCAAGATTTGCGGATTGCCAATTTGATGAACGAGTTTTTCCGTCGTTAGGGGGAGAAAAAACAGATAAACGACGTGAACTTATATGGAATGTATCATCTTTATCTCATTTTGATCCTCAAACAAATCGATGTAAACTTGAAGTTCAAAGGATTATTCAGTTGCAAAATATTGCAAATCAAATTCCAGATGCATTTACCGATTCAAAGAAAATAGTAAAATCACATATACCTGCTGAGAATGTCCCAGCAAGGGTTGATGTCCCTGAAGGACAATTAGATAAGGTAAATGAAATTAAACCACGCTTGAAGCGTGGTAGACCAATTGGTGCAAAAGACTTAACTCCAAGGAAAAGGAGAATACAAATGAAGCTTCAAAATAAAAGTGGCTCTCCTGAAGAAGCCATCATCGAAAATAAGATAGCAAAAAGTAATCAATCCAAAACTGATCAAATTACTCCTGAAGAAGTATGTGTACCACCAACTAAGGAAATACAAAATTCCCCTGAAAAGGAACAAAATAATCCTGTAGATTTACAAAATAAAGAAATTTTAATCTCCCCAAATGAGATTCATGAACGAATCTCAATAGATTATGTTGGTTTTAAGAAATTTCTGGATCGAAGAAATATTAACATTGATGATAAATTTGCATTTGCTGTCGCTTTTGATATTATGAATAATGATGAAGATGTTGAACCAACAACAATGGAAGAATGTCGACATAGAAAAGATTGGCCAAATTGGAAAGAAACGATCCAAGCAGAACTAAATTCGCTCGAAAAACGTGAAGTTTTTCGACCGGTTGTCCTGACGCCTGAAGACGTCAAACCTGTCGGGTATAAATGGGTTTTTTTTTGGAAAACGAAATGAGAAAAATGAGATTGTGAGATACAAAGCATGACTCGTAGCACAAGGTTTCTCGCAGAGACCAGGTATTGACTATGAGGAGACTTATTCCCCGGTGATAGATGCAATCACATTTCAATTTTTGGTTAGTTTTGCAGCCTCAGAAGGGCTTGATATACGTCTTATGGACGTAGTAACAGCATACCTGTATGGATCTATTGATACTGATATATATATATATGAAAATCCCTGAAGGATATAAAATGAATGAAAATTTAAAACATAGAAGCTTGTATTCAATTAAGCTACAAAGATCCTTATACGGGTTAAAACAATCTGGGCGCATGTGGTAGAATCGCTTAAGCGAATATTTATTGAAAGAAGGATATGCAAATAATCCAATTTGCCCATGTGTGTTCATTAAAAAATCAGAAATTGGATTTGCTATCATTGTGGTATATGTTGATGATTTAAATCTCATTGGCAATCTTGAAGAACTCACAAAAACTGTATCTTACTTAAAAGATGAATTTGAAATGAAAGATCTTGGTAAAACAAAATTTTGCCTTGGCCTGCAGATCGA